>VZRS01005650.1:0-17097 GCA_013398055.1 Ifrita kowaldi | reverse complement strand
AGCAGCTCCACGTCCTTCTGCCGGGTGCAATTCCATATATTCCAAGCCCTATGTTGGAAATTCTGGGAAGATTTGGAATAACAGGATTAACATCTTTTCTTCTACAAAGCCGTGTGTGCAGAAGAGCTGATCTGGTTTTTTTTCTCTTAAAATATATTATAAAGTCATATTTACCGCATTATAAAATCATATTTATGATATTATAAAGTAATATTTATCCAGTTTATACATTTATTTATGTAATTTTTATATTCCATTTATCCCCTGCATGAAACCCCAGCACAGCTTTGGGGCTTTGTCTTTATTTGCAACCAATTTTGCTGTGGGAAGGGCTTGACCTTCCCTGCCTGATCCCGCTGCTCCTGGATCAGGAATTCTGCAGCTCTTGCTGGACACAGGAGCTGTGCAGAGCGGCCCAGCCGATTTTTCCTGAGCCTGTGTGTGGGCTTGGAAGTTCTTCCAGAAAATCAGAGCCTGAAATTGTTGCTTTGAACTAATTTCTCCGGGGGGGAGTCAAACTCTTCTTGGCAAAACCCTGAATTTTTCAATCTTTATCAGGACAATTTCTCCGTGGAGCCCGTTCAAGTTGGAGTCCCGAATCTGAGCGGAGCAAAACCGTTTGATCCTGGATTGAAATTCCCTGGAAAACGTTCCCTGCTTTGATGGGGGTGTGGAGGGATGACAGATCCCTCCTCCCTAAAAATCCCCGGCGTGGGTTCGGGGCCGGCCCCTCGTGGGTGGTGGTCACTGGGCAGGGCTAGGCAGGGGCTGCCCACGCTCCCCTGGCTGCTCCAGGGATATCCAAGGGTTTCTCCAAGGATTTCTGAGCCGGAAGGGTTCGACTGGTTCAGGTTTTAGCCACGGGAGGCCGACGGCTCCTAACGCTGCGGGAATAAAGGGAGGGGAAAGCTGCGCCTGGGGAGCCCTGAGGAGCTGGGCTGGGGATTCGGGAGCTGTTCAGGGAATTCAGGAGGCCTGGGAGGCTGCGGATGGAAAAGAAACGAGTGGGAAGGCAGGAAAATATTGGGATGAACTCGGTGGAGGTGCTGCCTCGTGTGTGCAGGTGTCAGAGTCTTGGGAAAGGGAAAAGGAGAAGTTGTTGGTGAGAGGGATGAGCCACATGCAGAGCCCTTGTCCTGGGTTCAGCTGAGAGCAGGGAATCCTGGAATGGTTTGGGTGGGAAGGAACCTCAGAGCCCATCCCATTCCCACCCCATCCATGGGCAGGGACACCTCCCACTGTCCCAGGTGGATCCAAGCCCCACTGTCCAGCCTGGCCTTGGACACTGCCAGGGATCCAGGGGCAGCCACAGCTGCTCTGGGAATTCCAGCCCAGCCCCTCCCCACCCTCCCAGCCAGCAATTCCTTCCCAACATCCCAGCCCAAGCTCCCCTTTCCCACTGGGAAGCCATTCCCTGCCTCCTGTCCCTCCAGCCCTTGTCCCCAGTCCCTCTCCAGCTCTCCTGGAGCCCCTTTAGGCCCTGCAAGGGGCTCGCAGCTCTCCCTGGAGCCTTCCCTTCTCCAGGGGAACATTCCCAGCTCTCCCAGCCCTCACCTGGGATGTGTGGAGCAGCCCAAGGTGGACATGGAAAGGTTCAGAGGTGATCCCAGCCCCATTCCTCACTTGGAATCCTTCCTCTTTTCTGGTGATCCGCTCCTGCCCATTGGGATGGAGAGCAGTGCCAGGGAGGAAGGCGAGTCCCAGGGAGAGGGATGAGCTGGCTAAAATCCATCCCAGTGATTCATCCCCTTTGCTGCCTTGATCCCACTGAACCTCCTGCTTCCCCTTCCTGCACCCCTGCGTTGGACTGACGAGTTTTGGGGGATCTCGAGGTGATCCAGGAGCTGCAGGATGGGATTCCCCACATCCTTCAGCTGCTGCCTCTGGAGCTGTTCTTGGAGCAGCCTGGGATAGTGGAAGTGTCCCTGTCTGTGGCAGGGCTGGAATGGGGTGGGCTTTAGGGTCCCTCCCATCCCAAACCAGTGTGGGATTCTGGGATTCTGGGATCCCTCATTTCTGCTCCAGCCAGGAACCTCTGCAGTGCTGAGATCTGATTTTCCTTGCATGGAGGAGATCCTTTAACAGCTCCACTTCCAGATCAGAGAGGAGTTTATCCCCCAAATCCCCCATTCCAGCCCTGCCACGTGCAGGGACACTTCCACTATCCCAGGCTGCTCCCAGAACAGCTCCAGAGGCAGGAGCTGAAGGTGCCGATGTGGGGAATCCCATCCTGCAGCACCTGGATCACCTCAGGATGGGCTTTAAGGATCCTCCCATCCCAAACCAGTCTGGGATCCTGGGATCCCTCACTTCAGCTCCCACCAGGACCCTCTGCAGTGCTGAGATCTGATTTTCCTTGCATGGAGGAGATCCTTTAACAGCTCCATTTCCACATCAGAGAGGAGTTTATCCCAAATCCCAGTTTTCCAGGCCTGCTCCCCCCGCTGCTGAGGAGTCTCCAGCTGAGCAGGACCCTGCCTGGGGCACTTTGGGGTTGGCAAATCCTCCCCGAGCTCCCCTTTTTTTTTTTCATCCCACCTCCCTCGCAGCCTCATTAAAACCCGGGAAAATAAAAACATTCCAAGGCCTGTCCATCGGGCCTTTCATCCCTGCCCCGTTTTCCCGCCCCATGTCAACAGAACACTCCCTTTTCCCTGGATTTTGGGTGCCGGAGCTTTCAGCCCGGGCCAAGCAGCCGAGAGGGAACATCTCCAAAGGACACCAAAACCTCTCGAATGCAAATTCCCCCTCTGATCTCTCCTTCCCCGCATCCCACCCTTCCCAAATTCCCGTCCCCGCCATCGTCCTCGTTGAAAGGTGGCAGCGCCTCTTCCCGAGGGGGAAATGAAACACAAATGGAGCCCTCCACCAAACCGAACGTGAAATCGAAAGAATAAATTGGGATTTTTCCTCCCCGCCCTGGTTTTTGCCTTTTTTTCCCTCTTTTCATTGCGTAAGGAGCAGCAGGGATTGTGCCAGGATCCGTTGGATTCTGCGGCCGGAATGAGCCTGAGTGTTCAGTGGGATTTAAATGGAGCAAGACCAACATGAAAGGACATCTTCCTGCTCTCAAAACCCTGAGAAAAATCGAAATATTGTGGGGAGATCCCAGGAATTAAATTGGTTTTGCCATACCTGGAATCTTGGCTTTGCTCCGCTGAACCTGCTGGTGTTGGAGCTCCCCTAGAAGTGACATTTCGGAGTGATAAACTGATTTATATTTGAATTTTTTAGAGTTATATTCACCTAAATGTGATTTTTTTTTGAGCGGAATTTATTTCAGTGTTATTTTTTTAGAGTTACACTCCCCTGGATGGGATTTTTTGGAGAGACACTTATTTAATATTTGAATTTTTTTAGAGCTACACTCACCTAAAAGTGGCATTTTGGAGGGACATTGATTTATAGAATTGTTGATATTTTGATAGATTATATTTTTATATAATTTATGATAAAAACACATATCATTTCTATGATTTTTTTTCGTTTCATTCACCTAAATGAGATTTTTTTATGGTGGCATTCATTTATATTTTATTTTTTTAGGATTTCACTTATCTCCAATTGATATTTTAGAGTTCAAATCACCCATATTTAAATTTTTTGCACTTCTATTTCTTTATCCATGGAGTTTTTATGAATTACACTCACCCAGATGTGATTTTTTTAGAGTGACTTTTATTTATATTTGATTTTTTTTATAGTTTCATTCACCTAAAAGGGATTTTTTAGAGTTACACTTATTTATATTTGGGTTTTTTTTAGGATTTTGCTGCCTCTCTGGGATATTTTAGAGTTCCACGTACCCATATTTAAATTTTTTGCACTTCTGTTTATTTAGAAATGAAATTTTTGTGAGTTACACTCACCTGGATGGGATTTTTTGGAGTGGCACTTATTTAAATTTGATTTTTTTAGAGTTACCCTCCCCTAAATGTGATTTTTGGAGTGGCAAACTTATTTAAATGTGATTTTTTTTTAGGATTTCCCTTATCTCCAAGTGATATCTTGGAGTTCCACTTACCCATACTTAATTTTTTTGTGCTTCTATTTATTTATCCATGGAATTTTTGTGAGTTATGCTCACCTGGATGGGAGTGACGCTTATTTAAATTTAATTTTTTTAGGGTTACATTCCCCTAAATGTGATTTTCTGGAGTGACAAATATATTTAAATGTGATTTTTTCTTTTTAGGATTTCGTTGTCTCTCTGTGATATTTTAGAGCCCCACTTCTTACAACTAATTTTTTTTCAGTTTTCCTTACTTGTCCATGGAATTTTGGTGAGTTTCCCATGTTTTTCATGGATTTTCTCCCTGTTTTAGGTGCCTGGAGCCCAGGATTTGGTGGATTTCTCCCCGGTCTATCGATGCCTCCACATCTACTCAGTCCTGGTGAGTGAATCCGGGCTTTTCCGGGCTTTTCCTGCTTTGGGGAATCCCATGGATCTGCTCCTCCATCATTTATCCGTGCTCACCCGGAATGCGCATCCCTGAGGGAGAAAAAAAGCCAGGGAAGGATGGATTTGGGTGGAATCCGTGGGGTTTTCGTCGTGCGGGGCACAGAAATGCAAAGGGAATTTTCTCCAGCTGATCCAAATCCGGAATTCTTCATTTATCTGTATTTCACAGCTGTTGAGTTTTCCTCCAAGAATTCCTCTTCGGGCTCAGGAATTTCGTTATTCCATGGAAACTGGGGAGTTTGGGGCAGGAGTTGGTTGGATTCTGATGCCGTTTTCCCCAAGAATTTTTCTTTGGACTCAGGAATTTTGTTATTCAGTGGAAATTGGGGAGTTTTAGGTAGAATTGGTTGGATTTTGATGCTGTTTCCTCCAAGAATTCTTTGGATTCATTAACTTCGTTATTCCATGGAAATGGAGGAGTTTTGGGAAGGAATTGGTTGGATTCTGATGTCATTTTCTCCAAGAATGTATTTTTGAATGCAGTAATTTCATTATTCCATTGAAATGGCAGAGTTTTGGGCAGGAGTTTGTTGGATTCTGATGCTGTTTGCTCCAAAAATTCTTCTTTGGATGCAGTAATTTCATTATTCCATGGAAATGGAGGAGTTTTGGGAAGGAATTGGTTGGATTCTGATGTCATTTTCTCCAAGAATGTATTTTTGAATGCAGTAATTTCATTATTCCATTGAAATGGCAGAGTTTTGGGCAGGAGTTTGTTGGATTCTGATGCTGTTTGCTCCAAAAATTCTTCTTTGGATGCAGTAATTTCANCATTATTCCATTGAAATGGCAGAGTTTTGGGCAGGAGTTTGTTGGATTCTGATGCTGTTTGCTCCAAAAATTCTTCTTTGGATGCAGTAATTTCATTATTCCATGGAAATGGAGGAGTTTTAGGTAGAATTGGTTGGATTCTGATGCTGTTTCCTCCAAGAATTTTTCTTCGGACTCAGGAATTTCGTTATTCCATGGAAACTTGGGAGTTTTAGGTAGAATGGGTTGGATTCTGACGCTGTTTCCTTCAAGAATTCTTTGGATTCATTAGCTTTGTTATTCCATGGAAATGGGAAAGTTCTGGGGGGGAATTGGTTGGATTCTGACGCTGTTTCCTCCAAGAATTTTTCTTTGGACTCAGGAATTTCTTTATTCAGTGGAAATTGGGGAGTTTTAGGTAGAATTTGTGGGATTCTGACACTGTTTCCTCCAAGAAATCCTCTTTGGATGCAATAATTCCGTTATTCCGTGGAAATTGAGGAGTTTTGGGGAGGAATTGCCTGGGAAGGAATTATTTGCTGCACCATGGGGACCTTCACTGCCCTCCAAACGCTGTCTGACGGGAGCAGCTTTGCTGCCATCCTAAAATCTGCCCCTTGCCTGCATCGCTCCGAGATTCCTGAGGGAAAAATTCCCTCAGATTGTGCTGGGAGTTCGTTTTTTGGCTGAAAATGGTTCCTTTGAGCTGTCCCAGAGAGCTCCTGGTTCCGTAGGCTGGCTCCTGGCAATTCTGAGTACATCAGGCACTGAGTTTTAACAATTAATAATTATTTTAAATTAATAATTATTTTAATTATGAATTTACAAGGGAGACTGATAAGGAACCTTTGGAGCTCATCCTCCAACTTTTTATTTTGGGGATGTTTCCAGCAGCTCCCAAGCCTTGACTGTGCCATTCCATAGAACCTGTGGGGTCTCATCCATTTTTAGGGACATTTGGAACTCATCCTCCACTTTCCATTTTTGGGATGCTTCCAACAGCATCTGAACCTTGAATCTCCTGATCCACAGAACCTGTGGAGTCTCATCCCTTTTCCAGGGCCTTTGGAGCTCATCCTCCAACTTTGAATTTCAGGGATGCATCTGAGCCTTGAATCTCCTAAACCAAGGAACCCGTGGAGTCTCATCCCTTTTTAGGGGCATTTGGAGCTCACCCTCCAACTCTGGATTTCAGGGATGCTTCCAGCAGCGTCCAGGCATTGAATGTGCCATTCCAAGGAACCTGCATCTCTTTTCCAGGGCCTTTGGAGCTCATCCTCCAACTTTGAATTTCAGGGATGCATCTGAGCCTTGAATCTCCTAAACCAAGGAACCCGTGGAGTCTCATCCCTTTTTAGGGGCATTTGGAGCTCACCCTCCAACTCTGGATTTCAGGGATGCTTCCAGCAGCATCCGAGCCTTGAATCTCCTGATCCACAGAACCTGTGGGATCTCATCCATTTTTTGGGGCCTTTGGAACTTATCCTCTGACTTTTCACTTCAGGGATGCTTCCAGCAGCATCCAGGCATTGACCATGACATTCCAAGGAACCTGCATCCCTTTTCCAGGGCTGTTGGAGCCCGGGAGCCGTCGTGGGGCTCTTCCCTGCGGTTGGGCAACCCAAAGCCCGGGCAGGAGATGAAAGGAGCTCTCTGTTCCCAGCTTTCCTCCCTTCCCAGCCCTGAGAGGGAATTGTTTTCCAATTCCCGGCGTCTCCGGCAATCCACATGAGTTTGCTGAAGGAAAAGAACTGTCAGAAACCCCGTTCCTATAAAACATCTTTTTGTGCCCCTCATCTGTTCATAATTAGGTCATTTGGCCATGTTGACGTGAGATTTTCTTGGAACGAGAAATTCCCCTCCTCAAAATGTGTGGCTGTGTTTGTCTTGGAGGAAACCCTCCCGCTCCGAGGTGGAGCTGGGAGCCGGAGCAGGAGTTTGTTAATTGGGAATTACGAGGGGCTGAAAGGCTCCCGGGGGGGCTGAAAGTGCCACTTTATTTGGGGAAACTTCAGGGAGGAACATGGATCATGGAAACGGGATTGGGAATCCTACTGGGGGGCTCCCATGCCTCGGTTTGTCACGAGGGTATGGATTTGATATGGATTTGATATGGATTTGATATGGATTTGATGTGGATTTGATATGGATTTGATATGGATTTGATATGGATTTGATGGTGCGATTGCCCATAAAGGTGTTCTGAGGAGGGTCAGCAGCTTCTGCTGGTGGATGGAGCAGTTCTGGATATTCCAAATGGATGTCCTTGGATTTCAAGGCCAAGACATGGAATTGCTTTGCTGGTCATAACAGAAATTATTTTGTTTCTGCTTTGGAATTTTTTTGTTGTCTCGTTGCTTCACTTTTTAATCTGAAATAGGGATTGATCCTCCCAAATGTGTTGGGGGAAGCGGCAGATCCACGGCCAGATCCATGGGATGGGATGGGTTGGGATGGGATGGGATTGTCTCCTTCTGGAGGTGGGAATGGTGCAGGAGACCGGGTGGTGGGGTCCCTACAAGGCCCTGACAGGAGGGTGCAGCCAGGGAACGAGGGATGGGATGAGAGGGAACGGCCAGGGGAGGTTTAGGTTGGATATTAGGGAAAATTCCTCCGTGGAAAGGATTTTCCAGCAGGGGTGGAGTCCCCATCCCTGCAGGGATTTCGAAGCTCTGTGGGATGTGGCACTTGGGGACATGGGCAGTGGTGGCCCTGGCAGTGCTGGGGATGGTTGGATTCAATCCCAGGGGATTTTTCCGACCTCAGGGATTCCATGGAGAGGCTGAACCAGTGCAGGGGCTCTGTGCCAGCAGCTCAGCGTCCTCTGTCCCTGTCCTGAGCTGGGCCCAGTCAGTGCTCCCATTCCTCCTGTTCCTTCCCAGCCCAAAGCCCTAAAATCGGGAATGAGAACTCGTAAGGAGCAGAAATCCCGAGCAGAGCTTAAGGAAGGTGTTTTAGGGAGCCAGGAGTGGGAGAAAAAACCTCCTGAGCAGCGAATTGCCCTTTTCTTGACCTGGCTTGGCTTTCTAGGCCCAGCTCGGCTTGAACAATGTCAGAGATCCTGCAAAGCATCGAGGGAACGGCCCCGGCCGTGTCCGACGGAAGGATCATAATGTAATAGTTCCCCAAAACTCCTCATATTTGTCATTTACAATAGCGTTATCTCAGAGCTTGGCCTGCAGTTAAAAAGGCCCACGTTGAATAAACATTGAGATATTTATTATTTTTAGTGAAATCGACCTTCCAGTCACCTCGGTTTTATGGCTGCGCTGCTTATAAATTCCCAAAGGATTATTTGCAAACTCCTGCTCCTATCTGGCAGCCTTATCAGCAGGGCAGGAGTTCACATATTGTACCGGCGGGTCAGCCCGCGGTCATGGGCTTCCAGAGGGGGCCAGGCACCTGTAAATCCTGCAAATCCTTCCCTCGGCAACCAAGGCGAAGGACAACATCCAACAGGCACGGAGACTTTTCCAGGAAACGCTGAACTTTGGCAGGAAGGGCAGAGCAGGGGGAAAGAAAGTGAAGGAAGGTCAGGCGGGGGTTAATTGAGAGCTGGACCTTGGCGTGGTGGCGGCTCCGGGGCAGGACAGGCTCTCCTGGGATGTTTTATGGGATTATTCATCCCCATTCCTTTCCTGGTGAGGAAAGGGCTGCCTGACGCTGTCCTGAGGGTGAGACGGGCGTGGGGAGGGTTTGGATCTCTGCAGATACGGGGAAAAAACATCCCGACTTCTTTGCCTCCATCCCAAGCCAGTCTGGGAATCTGTGAAAGGTCTGAGGAGGCAGCAAATCCAAAAATGGGGATTGCAGGGTCAGTTGGCCAAGGCCTGGCCTGGTTTGAGCTGAGCCTGAGCCCCAAGCCCAGCCCAGGTTATGCCCATCAGCCTTGTGCTGTTTCAGCCTCTGCTGGGATGTTTGATGGGATTGTTCATCCCAGTTCCTTTCCTGGTGAGGAAGGGGCTGCCTGACGCTGTCCTGAGGGTGAGACGGGCGTGGGGAGGGTTTGGATCCCTGCAGATACCAAACAAAACATGCCAGGAGTGGGGTTTGTGTTGTTTCATTGGGGTTATCCATGTGTGCAACTCCTGCTCGCCTCAGGTGATTCCAGGATTTGGGTTTATGTCCCTGAATCAACAAGTCCTGACCTTGTCCGTGGGTTCTGCCTGCAGCAAATCCCCTTGGAATTGCGGGGAATGAGGTTTGGTAAATTCCAGGTTTGGTAAATTCCAGGTTTGGTAAACTCCATGTTTGGCTTCAGGTTGGAGCCACTGAACTACCTCAGTGGGGATCCTCACNCCACTGAACCACCTCAGTGGGGATTCTCACAATATCAGACAGAAGTGGGCTGTCCTTTTCCTAGGAAAATGGAGAAGGGAGGGGCTGGAGACATGGATATGGTGGGCTTTGGGTGCCAGGAGCGTTGGATTCAGGTGGAAGTGTCCCAGGCCGGGTTGGCCGGGGCTTGGAGCGACGTGGGGCAGGGGAAGGTTGGGGTGGAACGGGATCATCTTTAAGGTCCCTCCATCCCAAACCAGTCTGGGAATCTGTGAATGATTTAAGGAGGGGGAGCAAATCCAGGCCTTGGAGATTTCAGGGTCAGTTGGCCAAGGCCTGGCCTGGTTTGAGCTGAGCCTGAGCCCCAAGCCCAGCCCAGGTTCTGCTCAGCAGGGATGTGCTGTTTCAGCCTCTGCTGGGATGTTTGATGGGATTGTTCATCCCAGTTCCTTTCCTGGTGAGGAAGGGGCTGCCTGACGCTGTCCTGAGGGTGAGACGGGCGTGGGGTGGGTTTGGATCCCTGCAGATACCAAACAAAACATCCCAACTTCTTCGGGGTCCCTCCATCCCAAACCAGTGAAAGGTTTAAGGAGGGGAACCGGCAGCAAACCCAGGCCCTGGGGATTTCAGGGTCAGCTGGCCACAGCCTGGCCCGCTTTGAGCTGAGCCTGAGCCCTAAGCCCAGCCCAGGCTGAGCTCAGCAGCCCAGTGCTATCTCAGGCCATTCACCTGCAGCCTGCCGGGCTCTGGGCCGCTGGGATCAGCTCCATCCCCTCCCGGGGGAGAGGAGCTGTGGAAAATGACAATGTTATGATCTAAAGAACAAACCCAGAACGCTGCAGTGCAGCGATTTCACCATTGATGGGTTTATCTTTTATGTTGCCTCTGACCAAAGCCTGTGTAATGCTGGGGCTGCTTTGATCGATATCCAAAATAAATTAGGGAAGGTGAGGCCCGGGCCAGCTGGTTTATCTGCAGGAGCATCTGAGCAGCTGGTGGGTGCCTTGGGTTTCCAGGCCAAGACATGGAATGGCTCGGCTTTACATAACAGAGAATGAAAAGCAGTTTTGTGTTTCATGTTTCCCGTAAGCTGCAGCGAGGCAGAAAGCAAAGAGTGAACCCAAAGCAGAAAGGAATGAAAAAAAAAAAGCCAAAAAACTCAAGGCAGAGTGGGCTGCACTGAAGGTACTCCCAAAAAGTTGTCTCCGAGGCAGCTGAGGGTGATTTAAGTCCCTTAAACGCCTCCCCGAGCCGGGGCTGGTGCCTGTTAGTGCTCATTTAGGCTCTGCCTCGGCGGGGTGGGTTTTTTTAGCTTCGTGCTAATTGCTTCCCAATTACTTTGAGGTTCTTCACATGTTCCTGAAGACACTGGGATTGACACTCCCAGCTCTTTGATCCCAGCTACAAAGGGGTCATTTTAGGGGAAAGAACAAGTGTCCAAAAAAAGAGGCAACAACCCAGAAAGAAAAAGGCAGCGGATTCTGAGGTAAAAACAGGCTTAAAGCTGGAGCTGGTGAAGGATTTCTGGAGAATCCAGAGCTGGATAATTTAGATAAATGGGGGCTGACAGGGATTTACTATAAATTTGTCCTATCTCACCACTGACATTTTTATCTGTGCTGCTTCTCCCCCACCCCTCGAGCTGCTTTGATGCACAAAATGCATTAAAAAGGTTAAGGAAAAAAAAGGTACAGTTAATAATAACCCCCCTATTTTACCGAAAGCAACCCATGTGGGAATATCTTGTCAGCGTGGATAGTCTGTATCCACTCGGAACAGCTCTCCTTGGGAATTTTAGGGAAGGACAAGTTCTGTATCTCTTAGTGCAGAGCCAGCACAGCCTCGGGAGGAGAAACGCGGGGGTTTTTTTTTGGAATTATCGCTGGAATTGCAAGGTTTTGCTGCGGGAGCTGGCCCGGGGGTCCCTGGGCTCAAGGTGAGCCCGTGGAATGCCCGCTTTAGGTGGCCACGTGGAGCAGATTCCACTGGAACTGGGGGATCCCGTGGATCCCCTCCCAGCCCTGCACTGAAATCGTTCCTCGGGTTTTAATTCCTCTCCCAGCGTGCTGCTGCTGCCTGCCCGAACCCTCCTTTTCCTGCCTTTTTGGGATTATTCATCCCAGATTATAATCCCTTTTTGGGGCAGGGGGGGCTCAGCCGCCGCGCTCCGAGGGGCTCAGCATCCCCACCGGGAACATTTGTGTTCCCAAAAGGGGCAGAACAACCGAAACTCTTCTTCCAGGGCACGGGGGAGGCTCCTGAGGAGCCACAACTCCACTGCCGAGAGCCACCCAGCCCTGCCTTTCAGACGAAACCGAATCTTTTTTCTCTCTCTTTGTGGGCACCACTTGTTCCTTTTATTCCATGCCGCAACTCAAACCCCACCACGGAAAAGTCTGTGGTTGCCTTCTAATTCAGAGCTGGGGCTTGTCAGCTTTTCCTTGGGAACTCGAAAACTTTTTTTTTTTTAATTTTTTGGCTTTTTTTTTTTTATTTTTGGTGGGGGGAGAGGGGGAAAGGAGGGGGCCGCGCAGTGGGAAAAATTCCCTTCCCGAGTAAGTCCTTGTCCATCCCAGGCGCTCCGCAGCCTGTCCCGTGGCCGTGTCCTGGCATTTCTCAGCGGCTGCTGACTTGGCTGCCCCCCTGGTGCCTGGTGCGGGGAGATAGCTGTAAACAGAGCTCTGAGATCATAGGGGAAGGCTGGGGGGAGCCACTTTGTGCACGGCATTGATAAGGCCACAGGAAAAGCCATTAGAGCGGGGCCGGTGTCAGTGACCTGTGATAACCACCCTGTCCTACGTGCTAATGGAGCCTGGCGAGCGCGTCTGGCCCTGGTGGCAGCGGATTGAACTTTGGGAATTGTCACTTGGCTCTTTTAACCCCGTGACCTCCTTACCCGGGAGAGAAAAAGCACTTGGCTGCGATCAAAGCGGCAGCGGAGAAATCAGTGTTCGTTCGGGGCTGGCCTGATATGATCACAGGCGGCCGGTGGGGCTGGAAATATTCCGCTTGGGAAGCAGACTTGGAAAGGGGAGGGAAGGAAAAAAAAAAACCCCAAACCTGACCCAGAGAGGTTTTCCTACAATAGCCCGGATGCAGACTCCTCGTCACCTGAGGGGAGGGAGAGCAGCAGAGCTTTCCCAGGGCTGGGCACAGCCATGGGAAACATCCTGGGAGCTGGGATTTAGGGCTGGCTTCATCCCGGTTCCCTCAAGCCCATCCCAGTCTGTGGGGCCAGCTCGGTTTGCCCTGAGTGGGGGAATTCATGGGATCTGTTCAGCGGTTCATGGGATCATTCCCTGCGGAGGGACCTTGGGGGGGTTCTGGTCTGACCTGCTGGAGTGAGGGATAGGTGGGATCTTGGGAAGGAATTGCTGGCTGGGAGGGTGGGGAGGGGCTGGGCTGGAATTCCCAGANCGGGCTCTGCTCCCAGGGAACAGGGACAGGAGGAGAGGGAACGGCCTCAGGCTGGGCCAGGGGAGGGGCAGGGTGGGCACCAGCAGGAATTTCCCCATGGAAGGGGTGGTCAGGGATTGGAAGTGCCCAGGGCAGGGGTGGAGTCCCCATCCCTGCAGGGATTCCGGAGCCCTGTGGATGTGGCACCTGGGGACGTGGGGCAGTGCTGGCCCTGGCAGTGCCGGGGATGGTTGATGATCCCAGAGGGCTTTTCCAGCCTCAAGGATTCCATGATTCTGTGACTTTTCCCCCGGTTTGGAGTCACTGAGGAGCTCCTGGAGTTGCTCTGTGGCTCCTCCAGGTCACTGCCGCAGGAGTGGAGCCAGACGTGTCCCAGGACAGGCCCCGCTGTGGTCACCGCTTGTCACCAGCTCCCTTTGGGGAGCAGCTCCTTGATCCCGACCCTCTGGAATTGACCACCCCACCAATTATTTATTTATCCAGCCGTCCCTCACCCACACAGGCACATCCGCGTTCAGGTCTGGGAATATTGTGGGAAAGCACTTTAAATCCTGGCTGAGCTCAGGGACACCCTCTGCTTTCCCAGGATCCCCAAATCCTGCTGTGCCATCAGATCATCGGCATAATTCCCGCTTCAGTAAGGTCCAGTTTTCCCCAGTCCCCTTCTCCTCCGTGCTCCTGGAATTGTGTCCCAGCTCAGGGGCTGAAAAGAGGCTGAAAGTCCTGGAGTTCCTCAGCTCGTTTTTTTCAGCTTTTATTGCAGCATTCACCTTTCCCCACTCTTCTCCAAGGTCTTTTTTTGAGGGATTTTAACCCCTCTGGAGGTGCTGGCTGCAGGGATCTCCGAGGCCATCGGGGTTTTGTTGGGAATGTTCCCCCGGTGTGGGGCAGGACCCGGGTCCAGCCCAGCCACCCCGAACTCCAGCCCCGCTCCTTGTGTTGTGCAGGCGTGGGAAGGCTCTTCCCAAGATTTGCTGTTTCCGGGCTTTGGGGCTCAGGAGGGTCCCAGGAATGTTTGGAAAACGCCTCAGCTGCCCCTCCGGAGGGCTTTGTGGTGGTGTCCAGAAGGGAGATATCTCAAAAACAGGAAGTGAAGCGATCAGGAAGGAATTTCCCTGGAGAACGTTCGTGTTCTAAGGTGAAACTCGGTTTAACACAGAGGGAAATGGTGAATTCCCACTCTTTTCTCATCCTCTGGTTATGGATTCAAACCCTGGAATGGTTTGGGTTGGAAAGAACCTTAAATCCCATCTAATGCCAACCCAGTGCCAGTGGCAGGGACACCTCATTCAGACTGGAACAGCTCATGGAAAACTTGGTCTGAGTCTCCTCTGAAGTTGCTGAGTTTGAAGTGAAATCAGGAATCTCCCGGCCTTTTCCATGTAAATTTTATGAATCTCCAAGGCTGGAGGCTGCCTGGCCCCTCTGTGCCCCTGCTCCAACATTTGACCACCCTCTGTGGAATTTTTTATAATTAATTAATTTCAATTTCTCCTTCTGCATTTTGTCCCGTTCCTCTCTTTCCCTGTGTGTTTCCAAGGGAATCCTGGAATCCTGGGTTAGATGTCCTTCCTCAGCCTTCTCCTTCCCCTCCTTCCCCAGCTGTCCCAGCCCCACTGGGCTGAAGCTGATATTCCACATTTAGGGCTTATTTTGGCTCCTAAGAAGGAATAAAAATCTCTCTCTGTGCCACTCCTCGGGGACATTCAAAGACCCAAATCCAGCCCTGGTGAGCAGTTCCAGTTTTTCCTGATTATCCCTAAAATTTGAGGTCTTGCCCTTGGTGGCACTGGCTGCAGCTGTGGGGATCATGGAAAAACGAAAGGAGGAGGGTATGGCTGGGAGGAAAGTTGGGAGAATTCTGTCCCTCTGGGCCTGAGCAGAGGATGGGTAAGAGGGGAACTCTGAGATTGCAAGGAGAGGCTTTTGGATCATAAAATTATGGAATTGCTGAGGCTGGAGAAGCCCTCTGAGGTCACCCAGCCCTGCCAGGGCCAGCACTGCCCCGTGTCCCCAAGGGCCACATCCACAGGGCTTTGAAATCCCTCCAGGGACGGGGACTCCATCCCTGCTGGGGCTAGAAAACCCTTTCCATGGGGAGTTTTCCCGGATTTCCAACCTGAACCTCTTCTGGCCCAGCCTGAGGCTGTTCCCATTCTCCCGTTGTTCCCTGGGAGCAGAGCCCGACCTCCCCCGGCTGCCCCCTCCTGTCAGGGAGTTGTGTAGAGCCACAGGGTCCCTCTGGAGCCTCCTTTTCTCCAGGCTGAGCCCCCCTGGAAAATCCTTGGGCTCAGCTCAGCTGAGCTCAGCCTATCCCTGAACCTCTGTCCATAAATAAACCCCGGGCAATTCTCCCGTGCAGCCCAGAAACTCCAAAACTTTATTTTATTTTTTGGGAGGGTGTTTGTGGGGGGCTCTGGAGCTGTGAATTCACACCCACCCCATTTCATCCCTCTCCAGCAGGGCTCGGAGCCCAGCTGCAGCCGCTGTTTTCCTGCTCTTTACGTCTCTCATCCTAAAGCCCTATAAGCACTGGGAGCTGGGAAATGATTCCCATCCTGTTTGCAATAAATCCCTGGTTTTATGAAGGGTCCCGAGCCGGCTGGACACGAATCCTCCACGTGTTTACAAATATTTGTGCAGGAAAAAGGGCGAGCAGCGTCCAGGACGGGCTTCTGACGCATATTCCCCCTGTTTCAGTCCTTTGTTCAGGAAAACGTGGCAGCCAGGCCGGGGCTGCGCGGTGAACAAACGCTCCCGGAGCTGCGGGAACGGCGGCAGCAGCTCCCACAGGGGAAAAAAAAGGGGTTTTGGGGTCATGTTTTATGGAAGGGGCTGGGAAAGCTCCGAAATCGCTGCACCCGAAAGCTGGGGTGCGCTGGAAGGGCAGCACTGCCCTCGGAGAGGGTTTTCCGTGGATCCTTTGGAATGAGGGGTTTGGCTGTGGAGAAAAGCGTCTCTTTTATGGTTTGGAGGTGGGAACGGGAGGTCTGGGGGACTTCTGATCTTCAGGTTTCACCTCTTTGTGGGGGTTTAATCATCGCCTCCCAGCCTGCGAGCAGCCCACAGGGGCTGTTTGGGGAGCAGGGCTTTGGCTCTTCCCTTCAAACCCCTGACTCCATCTTGCCCCCGCCGTGGCTGCGGCGTGGGATCTGAAACCCCACGGGATCCTTCAGGATACGAACTTGTTGGGAAAACCAGAGGCTGAAAAGCCGCTCCTGTTGCATCTTGTCATGGTTTCAGGTGTTAACCAGAGGAGGAGGGCGGATCTGTGTAAAAGCTCTTTATTGGGATGCTCCAGGACGTGTTTTCCACAGGTGTTGGGTAGGAAGGTTCATCCTCCTTTTGTTCCCAGCCCCTGGAAGTGCTCGGAGCCAGGTTGGATGGGGGCTTGGAGAAACTTTGGGTAATGGGAGGTGTCCCTGCACGTGGCAGGGGGTGGGACTGGGTGGGCTTCGAGGTTCCTTCCAACCCAATTCCGTGGTTCTGCGATCCCTGGAGCGCATCCCGAAGCTGTTGCTCCACGGGGAAGGTGCTGCTGTCCCCTCCTCACAGCACCACGGATGGAGGTTGGAGGGAACCTCTGGAGATCACCGTGTCCAGCTCCCCACGGAGCCGCGGGGGCTTCTCAGATCCACGTCCCGTAGGGATGGAGCTCCACGGCTTCTCTGGGCAGCCTGTCCCGGTGGTGGATCCTCCTCCCAGGATAAAGGGGTTTTCCTGTGAATTTCCGTGGGAATTCCGTGTTTCAGTCTGTCCTGAGCAGGGTCTGGCTCTGCCTTCTCAGCTTCCCCCTCTGGTGCCTGTCCACGTCGAGAAGGTCCCTCGGAGCCGTGGAGGTGTCCAAGGGAAGGGCTGGACGTGGCCGTGTTTGAGTGGACGCGGTGCGGTTTGGTCACCGGTTGGACTCGATGATCTCAGAGGTCTTTTCCATCCTAATCACTCCCTAATTATTCCTGGGACTCCCAGTATCCCTCCAGCTCTTCCTCCAGCTCCACCACGGCCTCGGCTGTGCTTGGGAAGGCGCCGTCCAGCCACTCCAGAATCCTCTCGTAGCTGGAGATCCTCCCCAGCTGCCTCAGCCCGGCCTCGGTCGGCCGGACCACCCTGACCGTGCGCGGGGCCGGCTCCGTGCTGTCCCCAGGGTCCCCTGCCCGGGCCTGTGTGGCCGCGGCAGTGCCCGGCTCCCC
>VZRS01005649.1:0-114768 GCA_013398055.1 Ifrita kowaldi | reverse complement strand
GCTCTGCGCGCTCTGCTGCGCCCTGGCGCGGGGCTCCGAGGACATCGTCGTGGGCTGCGGCGGCTTCGTCAAGTCCGACGTGGAGATCAACTACTCCCTGATCGAGGTGGGCGCCGCCGCCCCGCCCGCCGCCGGCCCCGCGTGCCTGCCGGGCGTAGCGAGCGCTGCCGCCCGGGCCGCGGTCACAGGTGGCGGTGGCACTGCGGCTCCTCTTCACCCTGGCACTCTGCAGCCTGCCTGCCGTAAACTGTGTCGTGCTGCTCCCTGGGCACGGCTGCTGCTGCTGTGTGACAGCACTGGGTTAGAGTGCCTGGTTCCAGCGCTCCTCGCCTTGTTTTAAGATATCTTTGTGTCTGTTTTGTTTGCTTCTTTTAGATTAAGTTGTATACAAAACACGGTACTCTGAAATACCAGACAGACTGTGCTCCGAACAATGGGTATTTCATGATTCCCCTCTATGACAAGGTAAGACACAAATCCCTGTGCTGTCGTCTCTGTGCTGGAGGCAGCAGCTGCCTCCCCCTCGATCTGCCGGCAGATTAAATCTCAGAACAACACCCACCCATGAAACATTTGAAACAGGACATAATTTAGTTCGGTTTGGATCAAAGTTTCAATTGTTTCTTTTTGTAGTGCAACTACTTCATTTCCCAGTGGTAATTCTTAAGAGAAAAGCCAGGTGACTGTAGCTGCAGAGTTGCATTTGTGCTGTTTATTGGAATGACTGCAGCACTGGGAGCCTGAATTACTGCCAGCAGCTGTGTGCTGTAGCTGTGCAAATACTGCACGAAGAGTACAGGCTCCTACAGAGTACAGATAAAACTTTCAGTTTTTTACCTATAGAAATGGAAATAAATGTATATGAGAAGGTGTTTTGGTATGACTGAATGGAAAATAACCTGAGTGGTAAATGCAGATATTAAAAATTTCTTAAGGAAATAATAATCAAGGAAGCTCAGAGTGTATCAGTAATTTGATGTCTGCTAGACTGGAAAGGTGTTTACATTCAAATCAGATACAAGTTGCCCTTGGATGGTCGAAATGGTTTGCTCTTTTAAGGAGCTAGTTAACTTAGGGATCAGAAGTAGAAACACAAAGTGGTTTGGGTTGGAAGGCACCTTTAAAGGTCATCTAGTCCAGCCACCAAATAATTTCTTCCCTTCCCGGTCTGAGAATGTAACATGCTTTCTGATCCTGGTGATTTCATTCTTAGGCCTTTGAGCCTTTCCACGATGAACTCCAGAATATATGTGGCAGAATACGTGGTGCTCTCTGATATAAAGAGGATCCCTGTATTGATTAATACCCTTTTGGATCAGAGCTTTTAAAAGGATTGGAATTTTGTTATCCCGCATTTGGGCAGAATGGTTGAATACAACCCAGTGGAAATATCAAAGGCTGATTTAGAGCCCATCTGTTGGGGCAGGTAGATTTGATTTGACTAGAGATAGATTTGAACACTTTCTAGCACTGAGCTGCTTGATTGTGAGCCAGGTTTGTGCTGGAAGCAGTATAAACATGGTGATACTTAATTTCTGCTCTTGGCTGGATGTGAGCCCAGCATCCCAGCCTGTCTGGGTAGATACTGCTGCTTCTCTGAACAGAGTATCATAAGCAGGAGGAAAGGAGAATGGTGGAGAATGGTACACTTGAGTCTTGTGTTCCTCTCCACAGCATGATGCTTGTGTTCTGACTTTCTGTTTCATCCTTTAGCTAAATTGAATTTAGATCAATGAAGACAGTTATTGCTTTTTATTTTTTAGGGGGATTTCATTCTTAAAATTGAGCCTCCCCTAGGGTGGAGTTTTGGTAAGTGCTTGTATGCCTTCTTACAATAGGACACTGTATGTGCAGTGTGGGACTTATCTCTAACTTGCAGCTGGCAGGGTAATGGAGCACTTTTCAAAACCTATAAACCATGCTGCATGGTTTAATAACTGAAATGTACTTACTGTACCAGGGGAAGGTAAAGCTATGTGGTAGAAACTGACAAAGTAACCCTTGAACTGATTTGAAGGAATGTGGGGTTTTGACAAAAATGGCTGCAGTGGGAGGAGGGAAAGAGCATTTTCAGCATCGGGATTTGGGGGTGCTTTAACTTTGCTGAGGAAAGACTTCCAGAGCAACACTTGGCATGCTTGAATTCATACATTTCTGTGACAGCTTTGTAAAGCTGAAGCAGAGTTTCTTTGTGATTGCTCTCTCACTAACTACTGTGCTGTTTCATCATTCTTCTCTTCCAGAACCAACCAGTGTAGACATCCACGTGGATGGCATTAATGACATTTGCACAAAGGGAGGTGATATTAACTTTGTGTTCACAGGATTTTCTGTGAACGGAAAGGTTAGACTCCTTTATCTTTATTTATTCCACCTTATGCTAATTCAACCTTCATAAAAACATTCAAATTCTGCTCTACAAGTTATTTTTATTTGTTTATACTTTGGTTTCTTTTCTATTTTGACAGGTTCTCAGCAAAGGTCAGACATTAGGTCCTGCTGGAGTTCAGGTTGTACTGAGGAACGCCGGCAGTGATGTAAACATACAAGCAACTATTACACAACCTGGAGGAAAGTGAGTGTGGGTGGTGCATACTTAATTCACCTGTTCATTTGCACAAAATCCTTTCAATTCTGCCATACTGATTGGGACTGTAAGAGTTCTGAAATATTTTTTCTAACATGTGAATAGAGTCTGAATTGTTTTTCTGTGAACAAATGTTTGTGGCTGTTTCTGAAGAGACATAATCCCTTTCTTGCCTTGCAGGTTTGCTTTCTTTAAAGTGCTTCCTGGCGAATATGAAATCTTTGCATCTCATCCTACCTGGATGTTGAAAGAGGTTAGAGCCTGCAGAAGTTGGGGTTTGTCTGTTTAGGGAAGATGGATCTGCTAGACCTTGTCTGGATCAGTTAGTGTGAGGAAGGGGCTTTGTGGGTGGACAGGGTTACTGGAGCTTTTCTACATCTAATTCAGGTAGTCAAGAAACTGCCTCATGCAGTCCCAGTTTGGGGATAGTGAAGCCAGCCAGGGAAGGACTGGCAAACGAGCTCTTGCTTTCCATCTTCTGATCCTGTACATTTTGTAAGAATATTGTAGCAGATGCTCTAATCCTTCCCTCTCAGACTGCTTGTTTTCTGAGGAGCCCTGGTATCCTGACCATTTCCTAAATCAGTAAAGCAGGAAAAATACTGTTCTGGAAAGTATCTTTCCTTTAGTGTCTTTGTGTCTTGAGTAGCCTGGAGACCCTCTTTGAGTGCTGCTGCTCTGGCCTCTGTTCCTGTTGTTGAATGTACAGTCTCTGACTGTTATTTAGGTACTGTAAATGAGATTTAGTGCCTGCTTTTGATGAAATGTTTGTTTCTGTATTTCAGTCAAAGACAGTGGTGCGGGTGACAAGTTCCAATGCCTATGCTGCCAGCCCCCTGATTGTTGCAGGCTACAATGTCTCTGGGTCTGTGAGGAGTGATGGAGAACCCATGAAAGGAGTCATGTTTCTCCTTTTCTCTTCTTCAGTCTCTAAAGAGGTAATGGTTGATCAATACTTTTCAATATGAGTATGGCTATAAATAAGAACTAAATAGCTTCTAGGTTCATATTGCCCCGATCCTCATCTCTGTCCTTCACTGGTTTGTACAGCCCCTCAAACTGTATTTTTGTGGTTGGTTCTTTTGTGTGATTTCTTTTTTTTTTTCTTTCCCAACAAGGCCCTTGTAATCTAACATGAGCTCCATGGAATTATTTCATAATTCATTGTACAGTGGCTGTAATTTGTCTTCAGCATGAGATCTTAATTACTCTTTGTCCTCTTGATGGGAAGACAAAGTTCAACAGCTTCTATTGCCACCTTACAAGTGTGTTAAGAAATGAGAGAGACATCTGGTCATGCAGAGTTGAGCTCTTTTCTGTAATGTTAACCCTGTCCACAGAACTGAAGTCACTTAAGACACATAGTGGAGTTCTGTCCTTGTTTACCATAAAGTTGATTGTTTACTGTTTTTTCCTGTTTTACCTATACATGAATTTTAAGGCATGTTATCAAACTTTGCCTCTAAAATGGTTTTATGTTTCCCATCATACATTCACAGTTGAGTATTTTGAATCCTCTTGTATCCCCCTCCCAAACTATTTTCTCTGTTTTTCCTTGAGACAAAAGGTTGTATTGCATTTATTACTACAGGATGTTGTAGGCTGCAATATTTCTCCTGTGGATGGGTTCCAATCAAGAGATGAGTCTTTATCCTATTTGTGCAATGTTGTATCAAAAGAAGATGGATCTTTTAGCTTTCTTTCTCTGCCAAGTGGGAAATACACTGTGGTAAGTGACTAGAAATTAATTTCTTGTCTATTCAGTGCATTGTTGACTTTTCATTTTCTAAACCAGAGCCTGCTGTTGCCCCCTCCTCTCCTTTAAGCTGTTTCCTTTTTTTCCCCATTCTCTTTCTTACGTCTGGATGGTGTGGGAGCACGTTCTCTGTGCACTGCCTGGAGGGATGGTCCTGCATTCTCAGTCTGTGTGCTCTACACATGGGATTCAGGCTTCTCTCATTCCGTTAATCCTTCTAGCAGTCATATAGTCTCCTATGTGTAAGCTCTTGCACATCCAAGTACCTTTGCTGTATTCTGAGTGGGGGGTTACTTTTCCATCTTTTCTGGTAATTTAATGGTTTCCATCAATCTTGAAATACTGCCCATGTTTGTGTCTCCATCTCTCTGAGCTATTTTTTCCAGGAGGTTTGCAGCTCATTTGACCCTTGGTAGAGGTGTCTGATGGCAATAAGAGCATGGAAAATGGTAAAGGAAAACCATTCTGTCATCACAGTTCAGGAGTGAAAGCCATGTGTCTTCTTTCAGATACCATTCTACAGGGGAGAGAGAATCACCTTTGATGTTGCTCCATCTAGACTGGACTTCATTGTAGAGCATGACAGTTTACAGATCGAGGTAAGGCTTTCCGAGGGAATAATCCTTTTGTGCCACTCATTCCTGTAAAAGTCTAACTGATTTTAGCAGAAAGCAGCTGTATTGTGGAAAAACTTCTTTGTAAGAAGTTGAAGACACTTGTTTATGCACAGCAGGTAGAAGACAGTTACTAGTACCGTGCTGTGTTTCTATATTCGGTCCCTTTTACTAGGAAGAAACAAAATAGGGCAAAGCTGTCTGCTACGTTCACCCTCATGTCCGTGTTGCAAACAGGCAGTAATCATCCAGGTTGCTTAAATTTCCTCGTTGGGATTGTCACATCTCTGGAGAAGGGCCTGTAGGTTTTTCTGGTTTGCAGAGTGCCTTGTGTGTGGCACTATGATCTGTGACTGGGGCCCAGTGCAGATAAATTGAGAATGTGTGTTTTGTACTTAGGGGAACAGTATGCCTGGAGATCAGTTTGTACTTTCACTGTGATTATCCTGGTACATTTTTTTCCTAGAGCTGGAAATAAGTTTCCTTTATGTGTGTGTAGAGAGAAAACAGTTGGTGTTGATTGCTGTAGGTGTGTGTTTCCATTTCCTGAGTAAAGACTGATGTTAATTTTTTCCCATTTCAGCCTGTTTTCCATGTGATGGGTTTCTCTGTCACAGGCAGGGTGTTGAATGGTCCTGAAGGAGAAGGAGTTGCTGATGCCACAGTGACTCTGAACAATCAAATTAAAGGTATGCAGTTGATCTTTGTTGCTACAGGGAAGCCTTTATCAAATGCAAGTACAGGACTAGTGTATGATGTGGAATTAACCCTTCAGCATAATACACTGCTTTTGTTGCAATTTATTTGAAATATTAAAGTGGATTTCATGCAGTTCATTAATTTTGCATTTACTGGTTTAGATGAGAGCATTAAGTGCTCATTTGTTTGGCAGTTGAAAATTTCTTAATTTCTTTCAACCATATGCCAGACTGTACTTTGAAATACAGAAATGAAGGTTCATGTAGTAAAAAAACATAATGCTATTTCTTTATTACGTAATATGAATTAAAAATAGCCTAAAGTAGTGCGTGCCCTCCAGATCTGTTGATACGTAAGGATAGACAGTCAACATGTGCTCTGGTTTTTAACTCTTGTTATTTGTTACAGTGAAGACAAAAGCTGATGGCTCTTTCCGCCTTGAGAACATAACAACAGGTACATACACAATTCATGCCAGGAAAGAACACCTGTTTTTTGATACTATTACTGTGAAGATTGCACCAAATACACCTCAGCTGGCAAACATCATTGCAACAGGGTAAGGACTGGCATCAGGATGAAAATGCAATTTGATGTGTGGATGAGGCCGTGAAAATGGGTGATCCTTTCCCATGCCATGCCCAGACTTGTGTAGTGTTGTCAGGAGCTAAATGTTGCTGAAGAAATTCAAGGTAAATAGGGCAGCATGAGTGCATGTTTTGTGCACAGTGTTTTGCTCAATAATAGTTAAGGTTTAGAGCAGCCTCTTAATAAGCTCTCCCTTGCAAAGGAGGACGTTAAGACATGGGCAAATTAAGAATATTAGAATGATATGTGAACCGAGAAAGCGGCAGAGAAGCTTCCTGCCACTTCACTCTCGCACAGAAGGAGGGTATCTGGAGTCACACAGCTGAGCAGTGCAGTGTTGTACCAAACCTCTGCATTTTACTGCTCACTCTCAAGGTCATTGTTGCCTTACATGAATTGTCTTTTTCTTGTTTGATGCCTTGACTGTGAGTCTAAGGCTGTGCAGTGGTGGGAGATGAAAGGGCCGTGGTTCTGTGTCCAGGACTTCAGAGGAGGAAATAGTGGCAGTGTTCTGGAGAAGTGAAAACTTGGAATTTACTGAGTCGAATAGCAGTCAGCTCCTACAGACATAGCCAGACAATTAGAAAAACCCCTCTGTGCTGCTAATTGATGGGGTGCAATTTATTCAGGAGCTAAGTATGTTGTGCTGTTGAAGGCAATAAGCAAAACTTACCAGCTTCTAATTTGTCATCTTGTCTTGTGCTTTCACAAGTGTAGGTGTACCAAGGTTGTGTTTCCAGTGGATTACCTATCATATTCGAGGTTTTTGACACAAAACATTTGAAACTATTTAAAACCTGTGGGGAGAAAGTCCTAAATCCATTGCCTGCCTGGCACAAAAAAAAAGAAAAAGAAGAAGAAAAAAGGCTTGAAGTGATTGGGCTGGTGGCAGGGAAGTGTGAAGCAAATTGCTTGCAAATCTCTCTTTCAGTAGAAATCATTTTCAATTTAGGTGTTATTATCTCAGCATAGTGAGGTTTACTTTTTAAGGAAGTTCTAAAACAAGTGGTTTTTTATTATCTTTTTCAAATCAAACTATTTGTTCTGGTAACTGCTTTTATTTAACAGGTTCAGTGTGTGTGGCCGCATCTCAGTAACTCGTTTCCCTGACACAGTCAAACAGATTAGTAAATACAAGGTAACCATGATACCTGAAGACAAAGACAAAGCTTCACTGGTTACAACAGAAACGGACCCTCATGGAGCATTTTGTTTCAAGGCAAAATCGGGTACATACAATGTTCAGGTAAGAATGAGCTTCATTGTGGGACTGTCATGGTGTTCTAGAAGATTTTAAAATTTTGGAAAGCATGTTGGAGAGGCTGGTTTTGCTTTGCCTGGGATTTACAGTAAATTTCCATTTTCTTATTTCTGATAAATGCATTGAAGACAGCAGAGTGAGTGTATTTGGACTGTTACCTGAAAGCTGGTGATGTCTTGATGTCATATGCTCTACAGGTAATTATTCCAGAGGCTGAGACCAGAGCAGGATTGGCTTTGAAACCCAAAATGTTCCCTGTCACTGTTACTGACAGACCAGTGATGGATGTGACCTTCTCTCAGTTTTTGGCATCTGTCTCGGGGAAGATCTCTTGTTTAGGTAAGTCCATGGTGAAAGTGAAATGGCAGTGGGAATGGAGAACTTTAGCCCTGCGTTGTTGAGACCAGGACACTTGCTGTGGTTAGTCCCATCAGCAGATGAGTAAATGTAACTTCCAGCACATGGAAAAAACAACTCTTTGTGGGGGACACTGTGGCCTAGTAAGGAACCTTAACAAAGTTTGGAATAAAGTTATGTACCTACTTTTAATACTTGCTAGGGATAAGCAAGTATTCCTTCCTCAGAAGATGGGTAGGTTCTGGAAGGAAATGGTCTTGACTGCCACTTGGGGTACTGTACATCAATCAAATAAGTACTGGAGGTGAAAAAGAAGTTTACAAAAAAAAGGGAAAAAAAGCAGTGAGTGTAAAAACTGTAGGATAGGTGCTCAAGCTGTTGGCAGAAGCTTTCAACCTCTGTTCTCTTTCATAAGCTTTTTGTCTTTATTTTAGTCTAAGGTTCTGCTCTCCTGCTATTTTCCTTGATTACTCACTGATTTCAGCAGATGATGATTGGAGGCTGATTTTTGTCATTTTTTACCCTTCCTTTTTCCTCTCTGAATCCTCCCTGCACTTTGTGTTCTGTCTCTCAGCTGTTTACTGGGCTCTTTAGTGTCTGCAGAGTGAGGTGGACCCAGGGATTTAATGTTGATCTCAGTTTTTTTCTTGCCATTAGATAAAAGAGTATGATTAACAGTCTCAAAGTCCTGCAGAATGCAAAATGGTAAACATGTGCTTGAGAAGGAAGTTTTAATTGGAAAGACGCTGGGAGGGAGTAACCATTTCAATGCTGGTACCCCTGAGATGTGGCTGGGGGGTATTGGGTGCAGCCTGACTAGCTGTGTTGCCTCCCAGACGCGTGTGGTGACCTGGTGGTGACGCTGCAGTCCGTGAGCCGCCCGGGGGAGAAGCGCAGCCTGCAGCTGGCAGGGAGCCGGGACTCGGTGCCCTTCACCTTCGAGGGGGTGCTCCCGGGCAAGTACAAAGGTAGGACCAGGGGAGCTGCTCGTGGGGGACCTGGGGAGCTCAATTTGTGACCTAATCTGAGCACTTCTGTTAGCATGGATGCCTTTTACAGTATGCCCAACACAGTTGTGAAACTTGAGAGAATCTGGAAAAATGCCTTACAACAGTGCATCAGGGTTTCTTAGTGTTGGATGTTTAACCCTGTGTCAGCCCAAAGGTTACTGCTCCCCTGAGTTTTAGGGTCTGCATGGCTGGTGTGGGGGAAGTGGGCTTTATCATGACCTGGCTTGTCCCAAGCCTAGGAACAGGAACACACTCTAGTTCTGCTTCCACAGTGCTGCTCCTAAGAACAATATGTATTTTGGCCAGCCTGCCTTGGCCTGTGAGAATAAATTGTTTTCCAGGGAAAGGTGTAGAAGGAGTATATTAGATGGCACTCTGTACAGGAGTACAGGGAGCATCTTTCCACCAGGTTAAATTGGGGTTAGGTTGTGGTGTCCTCTGGGCTGCTTTGCCTGTCGCAGTGGTAGTGCCCACTGAGGAGCCTTCCAGGGTGCCAGGTTTCATTATTCCTTTTCATAGTACAACTTTCCTGATAGATGTGTTGGGTTCCTGGTGATGCTGCAGTGCTGTGAGCCAGGCCTATTATTACAGGCATTGTTGGGTATTTATCTTTGAAGATTATTGTCAGGGAAGTTAGAGTAATCCAAGCTTTTTGTGTCACAAAACCTGCCCTTATTTACTCAGTTTTACATTACTAAAATGCTTTGTGGGGTGTATATTCTAGTAAGCATTGTACATGAAGACTGGTGCTGGAAGAATAAGTCTTTGGAATTGGAAGTCTTGGAGGAAGATGTGTCAGGAGTAGAATTCAGGCAGACTGGATACATGCTGAGGTGTTCTCTTTCCCATGCAATCACACTGGTACGTAGGAAACAAATGTTCTTGTATGTTTTTAATGACCTTGTGGAGGCTGGTTGGATTATGCTTGGAATCAAGGCTTTCTCCTGTCTCTGGGGGATCACAGAGCATGAGAGCATTGATGTTCAGAGTGCTTTGAGATTTGTGCTTTAAGTTTGGTAAAACGGTCTTGTGATGCTAGCTGTTATAAAAGAGATGGGGCATTGATATATCTTTAGGTAAATACTGTTTTCATTTTGTTGTTTGGTAGTTACTAATAGTGAATTATGCTATGTCTTACAGGAATTTTATCAGGATGGAAATGGACCAGAGAATGTTGGTGTTTATAACCTGTCCAAAGGAGTTAATAGATTCTGTCTTTCAAAGCCAGGTAACGGCTGTAGAATATTAGTTTTAAAAATGAAAAATAACTAGTTAGCTAATACTGCTGGGAACTAAAAAAACATAAATCTGTTGCGGTTTCTGAGGCTTCTGAAAGGCATTGTTTTAATTACATCTGTATATAAATGATCTGTTCCAGGTTTTTAGAACTCTCCATTTCTTCTGCTATTTAGTCCTTCATCAAATCTAGATTCCAGAAATATTTTTTTTTCTTGGTGGTGGAAGTATTTCATCTTTGACTGAAGATCATGTTAAAATAATCTCATTCATATGGATTCTATTTGTCAGACACATCAGAAAGTGTCTGTGTGAAAGACAGCAGATACATAGTCGAATTTTGTAGTTGTTTCTATACCTCTGCTCTCATGTGATCTTGAGAACTCAGCCAACTTGAATTTTTTCAGCAGATCATTCTTTGCCTTAATGTTTGTAGGTGTGTATGAAGTGACCCCGCGCTCCTGCCACCAGTTTGAACACGAATATTACACCTATGACACGTAAGAGTGTGACTCTGCCTGACTTACACCTACCAGCGTGATTTTCCATGAAGCTTCCTTCTCCTGCTTGCTTTCAGCAGGACAGGATGTGTAGACGGAAGCACTAGCAAGGTGTATCACATGTGTTCTCTTGCCCTTTCTATCTTAAAAATAATAACAATCAAATTATGATAGGCTGTAAAGATGCTTTAGTTACTTTGGATGGGTATTTTTGTCATCCTTCTGTCTGTTTAGTGTTGGGTTTGCTTTGTAACAGAGAAGAGTTATTTCGGTGAAAACTGTTGGTCACTTCTGAGAGCTGAAATGCAAAGGATAGGGTAGTAAGATTACTAAGAGGCACTTACCACTATTGCACGGCACTGGTGCCATGACCTTCTGGTGGTTCTGCTCACTCCATTTCTTGCAAGCTGAATAAGTGTTCACCCTTATCACAAGTAAGCAAGGCTGATCTTCCTCAGTCAGCCAAGTTTAATTAGTTTTTTATAGATTGTGGTCTGGTGATGTGCTTAATGACACTTTGACATATGAAATCAATCAAATCAGCTTTAGCTTGAGAGGAAGCAGAAGGCACAAAGGAAGGAATTGCTTTGGGGCTCAAATTGGGAAATGCTCCCTTTCCAATAGATGACCATCCCAGCACTGCAGCTTTGCTGTGTAATTCCTGTATTGTCTTGTATAAAGCATTTCAGTCTCAGGGGTGGGAGCGCAGACTCTGCTAAATCAGATTTGCTTATTTAGAAGGGCACCTTGAGTTCATGTCTGTGTTCCTTTGATTTGCAGGTCCTCTCCCAGTATCCTGACCCTCACTGCAGTTCGACACCATGTCCTTGGCACGATCGTAACTGATAAACTGATGGATGTGACTGTTACCATTAAGTAAGGACAAAGAAATCATGGGGCTATAAAAAGTGGAAGAAAAAGACATTTCTCTCATAAAGCTTTACTCCAGTTTTAGTGCTGCAGCGGCTGCTTTCTAAGGGGATGGCATCCTAGCCTAGGCTGCAAGAGGTTTTTATGCTAAGATGTGCTTTGAGTTCTTTGGGGAGAGATAAATCCAGCCCTCATTTTGAGCATTGTCTCATCATTTCAACATTGCCCCTCCTTTCTTTTGTGTCATGGTAAAAAGAAATTATTTTCTGAGTTTTTATATACTTTAATGAGCTGATGTTTCGGAATTTAGAGGGTGTTGTTTTAGCTTAGGTCTGAGCCCTTTAGGCACTGGCATCTATTTTTTTCCTTTTCTCTTTCCTCAGAATGAGAATCTGCTGGTTTAGAGCATTGTTACTGGTGTGAGAGGGTTATAAAAGGAAAAGCATGCAGAGTAATTACACACTAATGCACCAATTTGTGTTTAGCTGAACAGACAGCTCACTAGGGAGCACTGATTTGTGAACAGCTTTAATTGTATGAGGTGCCAAATCTGCCTGAAAGTGTCTGATAATGATGAGTGTTTTATTGATACTCTGCTGGTGTCTACTTGTTCTAGACTATGGGTTCTCAAGCTTTTTTGAATGCAGAAAACATCTTTTCAGAGAACATTGCCTGCAGAGCATTGCCTCGAGTTCTCAAAGATTGATGACCCTATCACTGCAACTGCTGGGCAACTCCAGCAGCTGGAAGGGAGACATTGAGACAGCAGAGAGCCATTAGGATTTTAAAAACAGCTTAGTGAGGAGGTGAATATTGTACCAACCTTCTCAGCTTGTTGGGTTTTTGGAGACTTGGCAAGTGCTTTGAAGGCAGCTCAGCTGCCACAGATATCTCTGATCAATCCTGCCTCAAGCTTTTCAGCTAAAGTCCAATTTGTGAAGTGCTATCGACATAAAGGGAACAGCTCTGGGTTTAAAAGCAAGCCAGTTGTTTTTACAAGTCTGTGTGCCAGATCCATGACTGTGACCCATTAACTTTCAGTTAACAAAAAACCCCAAACAACCTCAACCAAAAGCAAAGCTGATTCTCAGCAGGTTTTGATAATGGCTTGGTGTGTTTTAAAAATAAGACTGTAGTAATTTATTTGAATATCTTGAGATTGTGTGTGCCTGTATGGATTTTTAATAGGCTTTCAGACAAAAAAAAAGTATATATTTCTGTATTGTCTGGACTGCAGAGAAGGAATATAAAGCCTTGATGAAAGTTAGTGTGATAGAGCAATAGTAACTATATTTTTGTCTTAAAAAAGACAAACTAGAATATATGTGAAGACTGAAGCAGGAGATTGTCCTGGTAATCTAAAGTGATTGTAGGAAAAGTAATTGTGATCATTTCGGTCCTCTCCTCACTGAGAATTCAGATTGTTGGAGAAGAGACAGATGATAAGATACAAAGGATGATTGGAGTCTAGAAGAAAATGCTAGAAAAGAAAGGATGCAAGATCAGGGAGAGTGGAACAAAATGCATTGTTCTGAGCTGATTCTAAGAACTTGGTTGAACTTATCTAGCGATCTGTTCAGTGGACAGTGACAAGATGGCTGGGTGGTTCAAATGTATAGGGCAGAGAGGTGAGAACTCACAGCTTTTCCTGGGAATTGCTGGCTCTTGGAAGTATTTATGTGTGATAGAAATGATTTTCTCCTTGTATTCTCTGCTCCTGAGAGGTAGGTTCTGAGGCAAAAGTTCATAGTTCAGAAAGAAAAGCAGGCTTAGCAGTCCTTTATTTTGTATAACTCATCCTTTCTGTATTAAGCTTGTTCTCAGGTTTGACATTCCAGCCTTTCTTTTTTAGTTTAGGGCTTTGTTAAAGGTACTCTTGCAAACTGATCCTTTGGCCTAAAAATTTATCACTCCTGTGCTCTTGCCAGAATAAACAGGGCAGCTGAAAAGGAATGGGTTTAAAAAATACGCTGGGACTTGTCTGTGGTGGTATAAAGGCAGTAATTAACAGATACAACAAGTTCTTATCTCTCCATATGGAAGGAGATGATTTTGTTTTTTCTCCATATTTTCAGGTCATCCATTGACAGTGAACCTGCCTTAGTTTTGGGGCCCCTGAAATCTGTTCAGGAGCTCCGTCGGGAGCAGCAGCTGGCAGAAATTGAGAGCCGCCGGCAGGAGAGAGAAAAGAAGGGTCAGGAGGAGGAAGGAACAAAGCCACCAGTGCAAGAAATGGTGGAGGAGCTCCAAGGACCATTCTTATATGAGTTTTCCTACTGGGCAAGGTAATACCAAGCTCCAGTGGACAAGGTGCATTCTTTGTGCTATTGTGTGGTGTTTCTGCCAGGCAGAATAGTGATACAGCTCCAGGCAGGTCAGAGCTGCTGTCTGGGTGCCTGTGCCTTTGTGACTGTGAGCTGCATGGAAACCTAGCACCACACAGCAAGAATTTTGCTTAGGTTGCTGATACTTTTTCTTGGAGTATTTAGATGCATTCTTGGGTCAATATGCTGTACTCTGTTCTACATGAGAGCTGCTAATTCAATTTTCTTCTAATTATATCTTACTTGTGTTTTACAGGTCTGGAGAGAAAATTACTGTAACACCATCATCAAAAGAGCTGCTTTTCTACCCACCTTATGTGGAAGCTGTTGTTAGTGGAGGTAAATATAAATAATTTATGGTTTGAAAGGAGTAGATTTTTGAGGTAGAAATGTATCTGTGTAGATAAACATATGAATAACTCAAAAAGGTAATGTTAGGAAAGTTTCAGTTGCAGGTATTTCTTTGGGCCAGTTTCATTCTGGAATTTGGAAGCTATTTGATAGAGGATGCAAGTATAGTTTTTATCATCAGAATATTCTTCCAAGTGCTGAAAAACCACCTGGCACAAGAGGAAGGCCAGGTTTCTGGGTATTACACCAGGTTCTCAGAATTGTTGATACTACTGTCACCTAGAAAAAGAGTTGTGCAGAAACAAGGTTTCTATTTGGAATTTGTTACCAAACTATCGGGGTTATCATCAGTTATTGGTGCTACTTGTTAGGTTCAGTGTCCATCTTGTCCTCAGGTTCTTAAGTGAACATACGTTGTTTGAAATCACTGGGAAATGTTAAGTGCCTCTTTTCATGTGACTCTTTGTTTGCGCGTTCTAAATGCATTTGAGGGAAAGAAATAAATTTTTGCGTAATGTCATTAAACATGACATATGCTGACCTGAATTTCAACTCAAAAAATGTGGTCAAAGCTCAGTGTAATATGGCTAGAAGGAAGTATCATTGCCATCATCTCCATGTGGCTGCAGTATTTGTACCTCACTGAGACCTCCAATCACTTCAGAAATCCATAAGGCTTTTTTGGGGATGTGCTTATAGCTTCAAAATGTAGTTACTCATTGTGGTACAGTTCAGATGTTTTAAGATGTGTTGAGAGGCCATGCAATTGTGTGCATTGATCTCTTTTTCTAAGGTAAAAGGCCACCAGCTGATCACTTTGGAAGTAGTTAAACTCCTGTTGTAAATCACAGTGTCAAGTGTATTTTTGACTTTTTTTCTTTGTCTTAAATCCCCTTCACAATGACCAAGAGAGTTGTCCTGGGAAGCTGATAGAGATTCATGGAAAAGCAGGCTTATTTCTGGAAGGGCGAATTCATCCTGAATTGGAAGGTGTTGAGATTGTCATTAGTGAGAAGGGAGCAACTTCCCCACTTGTCACAGTTTTCACTGATGACAAAGGCACTTACAGGTAATGAACAGATTTGTTTGGAACCTTTGGATTCTTTAGTTAAAGCTCAGTGGTTACTTGACAGTGTATGTGATATTCAAATGTTTTTTCTGAAACAAGTTCTGTTTTCCTTTTATTTGAAGCGTTGGGCCACTCCACAGTGACTTGGAATACACAATCACTGCTCAGAAGGAAGGTTTTGTTTTGACTGCAGTGGAAGGAACAGTTGGAGACTTCAAAGCTTTTGCTCTTGCTGGGGTGACATTTGAGGTAATGTTCTGAACACTTTGGGTTCTAAATAAACAATGTGTGCAGTTAGAGCTGGACAGGCAAAAAGTTAATCCATGTCTTCCGAAGACAAGTGGGTGTGGGATTTTGGGATAATTTATTATTATTTGGATAATAATCTTTGTCATGAGGAGACAAATCCCAGTGGATGAGCTCAGTTGTAGACCATGACTTGCCATGCAGAAGATAACTTTGCAAGGTTTATAGAGTAAAAGTTAGAGCCTGCAGTCCAAAAGACTGGCTTTATTTGCTTTTGTGGAGCTGGACCCTCTTTTGATGAGTTTTACCCCTCAAGGTGTAGGTGTAGTCTAGTCCAACTAGGGCCTGGTTCCAGACTTTGGGATGTTTTGTTCTGCCCCCCAGCGTGGTCTATGAAGTGGTGGAGAACGGGGCTGTGGTGGCACATGGTGTGCCATGGGCTGTGACTGCCCAGGGGTTGGGAGCAGGGGTTCTGCAGCCCTGTGGTCTGGCAGGAGGGGCAGTACAGATGTGGTTAGTTCTGCTCGCAGCTGAGTGCTCAGAGCCAGCCCACCTGTGCACTCTGCAACTGAACCCTTCTCCTTAAGGAAGAGAACTTACACTTAAAATTGCTGGTTTTTCAAAAACAGATCAAATCAGAGGATGACCAGGCTCTTGCTGGAGTTCTCTTGTCTCTCAGTGGAGGGGTGTTTCGGTCCAACCTCCTCACACAGGACAATGGCATGTTGACTTTTTCCAATCTGGTAAGTTGGAATGATTCATCTGAACGTGGCTCTGTGCGGGGCTGTGTGACTTTGCCCTCCCAAGTAGGGATCTGTTGAGTGGCAGATGTCCTTTGAAACCTAACCCACGATGAGAGATGGAGATCCCTGAGAATAAACAGCACTTAAAATCTTAGCAAGTGAAAGATGTGAAATCTTAACATGGCAAGAGATTTCTCCCCAACAGGTCGTAGATGATGTTGATTGATCTCAGTTACTAATTTGCAGTCTGTAAACATGAAACAAGCCAATTTGTTGATGATCATTGGAGAGTCTTCAGGGGAAGGAAATCTAATTACATTATTGATCTGTATGTGTGTTGACATGCTTGAGTAGTTTCCTTGCAGACATCCTTCTTTTGTGGTCACTTTCCTGTCCTTGAGGGCTTGTGGTAAGGTTTTAGGGCTGCAGTTTCCTTTCTCTCCTAACACTTTGTCACCAGGTGGAATTCCATCAGTTTATTGTCTAATGCGCTCCCTGGTTGTCACTGCTCACATTTTCCGACCAGTTTGACCTGTGATTGGAACAGAGGATTTCAGCTCTTCAGAGAGCTCTTGCAAAACTTACTTGTTTGGAGTTGGTGAGTTTTTGCATCACTGTGAGTAAACATCGTATTTTGTGCCTCTTTGCAGAGCCCAGGGCAGTATTATTTTAAACCCATGATGAAAGAATTTCGCTTTGAACCGTCATCACAAATGATTGAAGTGCAGGAAGGACAAAATCTCAAAATCCAGATAACTGGTTACAGAACAGCTTACAGGTCAGTGGAGCTGGAATGCCATGGAAAATGCTACGGGCTGTATCAGGATGTGTTGTGCCAAATACGTGTTTCCTCCCAGCACACCTCTGTTCTTGCAGGTTTGGAGGAGACTTCCCAGGTCTCAATTTAACTTAATTATGCTGTGTATATGTACTTTTTTTGGCCTTTTTTCGTGGATGTGGATATATAGCTAAGCCCAGATGGCAGAGCTATAGGAAGAAACGTGGCTATGAAAGCCCTGTCTCAGTGGCTGGAAGTGGTTTGTGCTGCCTCCCGTTGGAGAGGAGAGGACTATTCTAGGTATGGTAGACCAATTCAGGTATCTGACTTGAAGATCCTTGCTTTCTTTACCCTGAGGGGTAAAGAAAGAGCTGCTGTTCATGGAGTTTAGGGAACTTGGATTCTTAAAGTTGTGCTCTGAACTGCAGCAAATTCTGATGATTTGAACTGTTTTACACACACATTATAAACACCCCTTTTCTTCTGCATGCTATGGTAAATACAGTAAGTACTTTTTTCATCAGTTATAACAATAAAATTTCTTCAAAATATGCATTAAAACAGCATCTGCACCTCTTTAGCAACTGGTTCTGTTTATACCTCTAGCTGTTATGGCACAGTTTCCTCTTTAAATGGAGAGCCTGAGCAGGGAGTCTCAGTGGAAGCTGTGGGACAGAAGGATTGCAGCATCTATGGAGAGGACACAATAACTGATGAAGAGGGCAAATTCAGGCTCCGTGGCCTTCGGGTAAGGAGTAGGAGGCTTTCTGTCATTTACTTTTCTGTCAGTTGATGATGGAGCAGTGAAATGGGTTCTGTTCAGTAGCCGCTGGTTTCTGTTTTCCCATCATGTTTGCTAACTCAGACTCCCTTGAGTCTCTCTGGGTGAAGAAACACGGTCATGTAGTGAGCATTCAGTCTGATAAAAGGGGGAAAGCTTGTGTCTGTCTGTGAACTTGTTGGCAGCATACTGTGATGGCCTCCACAAACACTGAGCAGTTGCTGTGACGTGACACAAGCCCCTGGTCAGTGCTTGGGTGACCAGCAGGGAATTTTCATAGGCAAAAGAATTCGGGGAAGTGTTCAGTTTCTCTTGTGAAGATATCAACAGCCTATTTTTAGCAGGATACTGTTGTGTGTGTGATGTTGATTGCACAGCATGTATGTGAAGTAAGCTGTTCTTCAGGGAATGGGGAAGCTGAATTTATGGCACCATTATGTAAGGAGTCAGCAGTTTGCTGAAGTAGAAGGCAATGTTTGATCAGGTTTTAATCTTATGTTTTCCTTCATCACAGCAGATGACTTCTTTTAATACTGTCATGTAACAAACTAATGAAAGTTCTATATAGCCTTCTCTTATTTTCTGACAGTAAACACTCCTAATAGTGTTACTGAGTTGAATTTTGTATTTGAGATAAGGAAAACTTTAACTGCATAGAGTTAAATCTGTTTGGGTGGCGTATCTTGAATGGAGTGTTAGAAAATTCTCTTACTGCTCTCTAAAATTAAAGTGTGTATTATTCAGTGTTGGGATTTATCATCTGAATGTTGCTTTCAGCCTGGCTGTGTGTATCATGTCCAACTCAAAGCTGAAGGCAATGATCACATTGAAAGAGCTTTACCACAGCATCGGGCAATTGAGGTAATTTTTTCTCTTTTTTTGTAGCATCACTTAAATATGAAATGGATCTGTCTAGGCATTCTGTCTGTTCTATCAGCAGCAATGTAGTGAATGCATTCTGTTTAGACAAGTGTCTTTCAGCAAGTCAGCTCCCTAAAAACAGGTGCCATATTGTGTGTCAGCACCATAGCTCAAAACTGAAGTGAGATAAAGCCCCAACAGTAAACAAGTGAAAAGGATTCTTTCACAGTTATGAAAACTATGCATCCAGAAACAAGAGAATAAATGTATGGAATACCTTTCAACATTTCTTTATGATACGGAACAAAGCAGTAGTAACTTCAGGATATCATAAATTGTCATATTCTCCTATTGTTATGTTTAGTTATGGACTGAGAGATATTGTTATGTGTTATTGGGTCCAAATCATGCAGTCTTGCTGTTGGTGAAATTGTAATTTGGACTAGTAGTTTTATTTTTATAAAATGTAATAATTTTGAAAACTGGTGGAATCTTGTTAAATATTCCACATTAATTAACTGTAGAAACATCTGTGTGCATCTCTCAGCACAGATGCAAAACACTGAGACCAGTGTTCTGAGATCAGGCAGCCCTGTGGACATACCTTTGCCTCCTCCAGAAGAGTGTGTGCTTTTGATACTTCCATTTTTAGTTTAGCTTAATGTCATGAGCCTCATGCTGGTAATGCACAAGTCTGCAGTTGCAAGTGGTGCACTCTGGAGAACAGGAACTTGCAGTGGGAAAGCTTTCATGTGGTTAGTACAGAACAAAATTCACTTTTTATTTAAAATGATCAGCAGTATTTGTGTTGTGTTAACGGTTGTGTTACTGTCCTTTGTTAACTGTTTCTCTCTTGGTGAAAACCTGAGTCTGTTTTCCATTGCAGGTTGGGAACAGTGACATTGATGACGTTAATATTATAGCGTTCCGGCAAATTAATCAGTTTGATTTAAGTGGAAATGTAATTACAGCTTCTGAATATCTCTCCACATTATGTGTAAGTTCAAGCCTTTCATCTTTGTCAAGTGTATTTGTCATTGCTTTCACAATGATTTTTTTTGCAGGGTCACTGGAAGTGGTTCAGTAGCCGGAGCACACATTTAATTCAAATTAGAGCTAATAGTTTAGTGAAGGTGAATTTGAATTCCAGATAAATTGAAGATTACAGTGTTCCTGACTGTTTTGCTTTAATGTTTCCATTTTTCATGGGAATATGTTTAAGAAACACCTTCTCTGGTTGGCCTGTGCATTTTGGGATCAGCTTCCCCGATTAGGGATGCTCTGTCTGTAGAGGGATCAAGGCAGCAAGGGTGAAATGAGTCCTTTGTAATAGAGACTCCATTAATTCCTGGAACACCTGAAATTTTTGACCTGTATGTCAAAACCTGAAGATACCATGTGAATGCAGTGATACCACAGGACATGTGAATTTAAAAGTATATAATAATAGACAGTATGAGACAAATAGGAAAACTGAAATTTTCAAAATTCAGAACACTGCACTATGATCTGAAAAAACTTGCTAAAAACCTCTGATCCTTTTGGCTTAGGATGCAAATGCTGAAGTGTCTGCAAGAGGTGTTAGTGGAGTTGGAGCTACAGTATCATTTCTCAGGTTTAAAAGCTCCTTGAAGTGTTACCTACAAATATAAATGCAGCGCTTGGATTTCTTTCACACTGGTTTGTTATGCATCTCACCTGCCAAGATCTCATTGCTATGCCGTTGGGTTTTTTGGGGGACATCCAAATGATCCAACACTCAGAGCAGGTGTGAAGGCAAAATGTGTCACCTTACTGAAGAGCCCCTGAGCATGTGTCCCATCTTTCTGGGGAGATTTATACCCTTGCAGTTCAGCCTAAGCTAATAGGAATTGATGTCAAAATTGGATTATGTGGAAACTATCCAAGCCTGTGCTTGCTTCATATTAGGTGGGGTCTTGTGCTGCATGTACTGCACGTGAGCTGTTGATGGGTGCATGTCATCACCCAGCCTCCAGTGTGCTGAGATGTGCTAGGGTTGGGTACAGACACACGTGAGAGCGGTTTTGTGATCCACAGCACAGACTGCTTTTCATACACTAGGTATGTGAAAATGTCAGGCAACAGCCGTTCCTGAGTTACTTCAAGTTCTATAAAAATACTGTTTCTGTGACTTTTCACATCCCAGATTAGAACATTTCCAGGTGTTCTTATTTGACAACCTTCTGTTTATATAAACACATGATGAATTTTGAAGTGCTTTTATCCCTGAAGATGTGGGATGTCTGCAATACCTATTGTGGTGCAGGCTTGGAAATAACCTGGTTTGTGCTTTCTTCCTTCATTTACAGGTGAAGCTCTACAAAAGTGAAAATCTTGACAACCCAATTCATACAGTCAACTTAGGCCTATCCCTGTTTTTTCATTTCCCACCTCTACTGCGAGATGGAGAGGTAAGAATATTGCTGGAAAATTAGCTTAGATCTGTTCATTTTTTTTCCTCTAAGAACACTGAAGTGTAATTTGTGGTGTGCCTGCAGAGCTGTATTCATGCTGGACTAACCAGTGTCTTGGAAGATTTGAAGCACATTCAGCTGACCTTTGCCTTTAAATGCGATTTTTATCTCAGACTGCTCCTGATGCTGTAGCCTGAGTGTATTTTTTATCCACAGAATTACGTGGTGCTCCTGGATTCTACGTTGTCTAAATCACAGTATGACTACACCCTACCTCAGGTTTCTTTCACTGCCATTGGATATCATAAACACATTACACTGGTCTTCAGTCCCACTGTAAGTCCTAAATACTACCATGTTCCAATGTTCACCTTGGGAGCAGTATTTGGTGTTATAACCTGCATGTATTTTGTGCTCTTGGCCAGTCTTTCTATCCGTGTAAATATAAAGAGGTTTATGAGTGGCATTAAAGTGACAATTAATTTGGATTTGCTGTGTGTTCAGTTGCCAGTGGAACAGGAGGGAAACATGAAACAGCAGTTGGAGATGAAGGGTGCAGATGTGCCTGAAAGGTTCTGTGCTGGCATGGCTGCTGTAGGGGGGTCACAGAGGTGTGGGCAGCATGGGACAGGTAAATCAAAGCACACCAGGCTGACTGTGTGTGGAGAGTGACCATCAGTGAATTGGCTTTACAATGTATTACCTCTGGAAGGGGTAATACATGAGTGACTGATCCCGAGGGTGGCTTTCAAGTGGAAGGTGAAGTAAATCCTAGAACAGCACTTGGAAGGAAGTCAGATGAGAAGGGCTGGATGTGCCTCATGATCCTCAGAGTGCCTTAGTGCTGAGGGATTTCACAGTCAACTGTTTGAAAAAACTAAAATCCATGATTTGCACTGTTTCCAGAGAAAGCTGCCTGAACAAGATATTGCCCAAGGCTCTTACATCGCGTTACCGCTGACACTGCTCCTGCTGTTGGCTGGTTACAACCACGACAAGGTGGGTCAGGGTGGTTTTGCTCTTACCCAAATATTACTGTCCTATCAATGAATATGCTGTACTGTGCTAAGTGAGGCTTTGTTGGGTTGTTACCCAGAGGCAGATGCAGTTACAGTCCCCTTATGTGGCATACTGTAAGAAAAGCCACAATGTAGCCATGGTTTTGGACAGTTACCTTCCTTTAAAAAAAGCTTAGTGTGAAGGTGAGTTCCTGTGCTGTGGTGGAATTTTGACTTCTCATTTGATTGGTCTGAGAAAAAAACAATACAGCATCATTAAAATTCAGATAACCAGACTCAGTGATGATAGGAATGAAAATAATTATTTTATTGGCTTCAGGAACAATCAGACTGGAAGAAGTCTTGCAAGTCTTCAAGTCTGCTCTCTTTAGCTTTATGCCCTCCCTAGTTCAAAAGCTCTCAAGAGGAATACAAATACCTACTGTATAAGTCCTTCTGTCTTTGTTAACAACCTGTGCTCTTGTAGTCATTCCTGATATGTCTGGATTTCTGTTTCACCAAGAAGAGAAATGAAATTTGTCTGTGCAGTTTGATTTCCTCTCAAACAGTCACTTTAGGTTTTGATTATCAGAAATTCCCAGAAGTTTGGTTTGATTCCTCCCCGAGTTCTGTTGCCATATTCTGATGTCTTTGTAGATGTGCCATCTATGCAATAGATTCTGTTTGTTAGGGACTACATGTCTAAAGAACGATACCATTCAGACCTTACATACCATTGTAAGCACAACTTGCTCCCCTTTTATTTTTCCCCAGCTTATTCCCTTGCTGCTCCAGTTGACAACTCGACTGCAAGGCGTCCGTGCTCTTGGGCAGACAGGCTCTGACACTGGGGGCTCAGAGGATGCAAAGAGACAAACAAAAAAACAGAAGACGAGACGGATGTGAGATGAAAGGAAGGATTTTATGAAGTGGTGCTCTGTCAGACTGGAGCCTGAGGAGGCAAAGCCACTAAAACACATTTTTGTTGAATTTGCAGACTTGACATTTTCATTTTTGCTACATGAGCACCATTTGTCACCTTAGCTCCATTTTGGTTGTAAATTTTCTATGGAGTCTATAGATTTCCTTGTTGTAAAGTGATTAAATGAATGCCTCTGCTGTCACTGTGAGTGCATCTCTCATACTTGAAGACAATTAATGCTTTTTTTTTCTTTTCATTGGAGCAGGTCATGCTGTCCTTGTTAATGATTTATAAAAGCAGTGGTAATAGACTACTTGATTTCGGTTTCAGTCTCTAGATTGTGGGATTATTTTTCCTTACTTTTTGAAATACCCACTTTACAGAAGNGCTTCAGGAACAATCAGACTGGAAGAAGTCTTGCAAGTCTTCAAGTCTGCTCTCTTTAGCTTTATGCCCTCCCTAGTTCAAAAGCTCTCAAGAGGAATACAAATACCTACTGTATAAGTCCTTCTGTCTTTGTTAACAACCTGTGCTCTTGTAGTCATTCCTGATATGTCTGGATTTCTGTTTCACCAAGAAGAGAAATGAAATTTGTCTGTGCAGTTTGATTTCCTCTCAAACAGTCACTTTAGGTTTTGATTATCAGAAATTCCCAGAAGTTTGGTTTGATTCCTCCCCGAGTTTTGTTGCCATATTCTGATGTCTTTGTAGATGTGCCATCTATGCAATAGATTCTGTTTGTTAGGGACTACATGTCTAAAGAACGATACCATTCAGACCTTACATACCATTGTAAGCACAACTTGCTCCCCTTTTATTTTTCCCCAGCTTATTCCCTTGCTGCTCCAGCTGACAACTCGACTGCAAGGCGTCCGTGCTCTTGGGCAGACAGGCTCTGACACTGGGGGCTCAGAGGATGCAAAGAGACAAACAAAAAAACAGAAGACGAGACGGACGTGAGATGAAAGGAAGGATTTTATGAAGTGGTGCTCTGTCAGACTGGAGCCTGAGGAGGCAAAGCCACTAAAACACATTTTTGTTGAATTTGCAGACTTGACATTTTCATTTTTGCTACATGAGCACCATTTGTCACCTTAGCTCCATTTTGGTTGTAAATTTTCTATGGAGTCTATAGATTTCCTTGTTGTAAAGTGATTAAATGAATGCCTCTGCTGTCACTGTGAGTGCATCTCTCATACTTGAAGACAATTAATGCTTTTTTTTTCTTTTCATTGGAGCAGGTCATGCTGTCCTTGTTAATGATTTATAAAAGCAGTGGTAATAGACTACTTGATTTCGGTTTCAGTCTCTAGATTGTGGGATTATTTTTCCTTACTTTTTGAAATACCCACTTTACAGAAGCAGCACACAGGGATTCTACTAAATCAGTGTTGCTTGAAACAAAATTTTAGGGGACATAGCTGGACTGGTGAATTATGTCATTGTCACTTCCAGTTCAGCAGTTTGATTGAAGAGTCTGTCTGATTTCAGTTCTTGTCCAGTGATAATGTTATCTTTGATTAAGTTTTTGCCTGATGAAGACAAATTCTCAATGTCATGTAAGGGTAGTTGTTAGTATCAGGTAAATTCTGATGTTCCTACTGCAAAAGCAGTGTTTCAAGCTTAGGTTCCTATCCAGTGTGATCTCTTTAGAACTCCAGAATTCCTGAGGTGGCTCCAGCTGGCTGCACTACTCTTTCCAAAGCTGTTCTGTGTGTTTGGTGATACCCATTCACCCATGATGATCACATCTCCTGCTCAGGCCATGCTCAGCCTTTTTCCCAATTAATGACTGATTTTTTTTTTTTCCATTTTTTACCTTTTGGTTTTTTTAACGATAAGGAATGTGAGTTTTTTGAAATCTCCAATGTGTACAGTCCCAATAATGTAGTCTGTAATAAATAACTGTTCCTTACAGGCTATCTTTTGATTCCTGCTTGAAGTAGGTAGTTGGACATACACAGTTTAAATGTTAATGGGGCTTTTTATTGACAAATACTATAAAGGTTAACAGAGCATTTGAAGATGCACATAAATGCATACAAATATTGCAAAGACATTGGTACTGCCAGTAAGTGGCAATGTTTCTCTTTTACAGTACTTGAAATAAAAGTCCCCTTACATTTAAATATTTAAGCTTACAAACCTTACCATTCTTAGAATTTGGATGCTGAAGGTTTCATGCTGTTTTTGTTGCACTTTGCAAGAGTTTGGGCCTAAATACTTGTAACTTCATTCAGTGATGATTCTGATGTCTCAGAGGGAAATTTTGTCAGGACTGTAATAAGAATGTAGAATGTTGAAAAAGCATTATGTATAGAGCTTGAGATGAAGCTCTAATAAATTATCATGCTCTCTACTTAATGACTTTGAATTTGATATTGCTGTGATGAGATATATGGGGAAAAGACGAGGTGTTCTAAGACTTACAATAGATTGTACGTTCTCAGTACATTTTTATTTTAAGCTAGTGAATGTTAAGAAAGTTATTGCTACTTTGGGGAATGTATGAGGAAGAAATGCACATATCCATGTGCCTCAAAGGAGTTCCAGATACTCTGATCTCTGAACTGTGAGACTGACTGATGATTGAACTTAAACATTGGAACTGCTGTTAATAAAAAGAAAAAAAGAAAAGTGTTAATTCTTGCTAATTTAATGTTTGCTTCTAAATCTTGGATTTGCTCAGTGTCTCTTCTCAATATTGTCTTTTCTTTGCCTTCTGCATCACACTTGTGACTGACTATGAGTCCCATGTTTTGAGGTTTATTCTGCTGTTGAAGTGTTAATTCCTAACAAAAACTGTAGCTTGAAGTTTCTTACTTGGCAGAGAAGTTGTGCTCTTTGAGAAAACAGGGAAAACTAAAGCATGACAGAATTTTCTAAAGCAGAACTGAAAGCCAAGAAATCAGTATCTTCAACTGTTTATGGAAACCAATAATCAGATACACAGGCCCAAGCAGAAAAATGAGTGTGGTCTCTGCAATGCCCAGAGCCAGGAGCCTGAAGCAGGACAGACAGACAGACAGACAGGTCTGTGTCCATGGGCACTGCCCAGAGGGTTTGGGGAGGCACTGCAGGGGCTGTACCTGGCAGCTGTGCAGTGCTCCCAGCCCGTCCCACAGCCCTGGGGAGATGGCTCTGCCCTGGGGCGATGGCTCTGCCCTGCTGGGAGCAGAGCCCTGGGGACAGCGGGGCTCCCACAGCCCTGGGGCGATGGCTCTGGGGACAGGGGGGCTCTCACAGCCCTGGGGAGATGGCTCTGCCCTGGGGCGATGGCTCTGCCCTGCTGGGAGCAGAGCCCTGGGGACAGCGGGGCTCCCACAGCCCTGGGGAGATGGCTCTGCCCTGGGGAGATGGCTCTGCCCTGCTGTGAGCAGAGCTCTGGGGACAGCGGGGCTCTCTCTCCTTCGGGCAGCAGCGCTCAGGGCAGAAATGGCCCATTCGGGTCGGGACTGCCCGCTGTTCTCCCGCGTGGAATGCTCAGGCGTCCCTTACTCTGCGCGTCTGAGGTTCGAGTCTGTGCTCTTAAGGGTTCAGTACTCGTTGGACTGGCCCTGTCCAAATTACTGAAAATGTCAGTTAAAGCTGCTTGTTGNCCCACAGCCCTGGGGCGATGGCTCTGGGGACAGGGGGGCTCTCACAGCCCTGGGGCGATGGCTCTGCCGTGGGGCGATGGCTCTGCCCTGCTGTGGGCAGAGCTCTGGGGACAGCGGAGCTCCCACAGCCCTGGGGCGATGGCTCTGCCCTGCTGTGGGCAGAGCTCTGGGGACAGCGGGGCTCCCACAGCCTTGGGGCGATGGCTCTGCGCTGGGGAGATGGCTCTGCCCTGCTGTGAGCAGAGCTCTGGGGGACAGCGGGGCTCCCACAGCCTTGGGGCGATGGCTCTGCCCTGGGGAGATGGCTCTGCCCTGCTGTGAGCAGAGCTCTGGGGACAGCGGGGCTCTCTCTCCTTCGGGCAGCAGCGCTCAGGGCAGAAATGGCCCATTCGGGTCGGGACTGCCCGCTGTTCTCCCGCGTGGAATGCTCAGGCGTCCCTTACTCTGCGCGTCTGAGGTTCGAGTCTGTGCTCTTAAGGGTTCAGTACTCGTTGGACTGGCCCTGTCCAAATTACTGAAAATGTCAGTTAAAGCTGCTTGTTGCATCTTTCATTAATTTATGTTAATGCAGAGAATAAATGCAGGATGGGACTAACAAAATACGTTGACTGACTAGAAGTCTTTCAAGACTCAGTGTTTATTATTCTTTTTTGCAGGCACAATAGTGGAAAAGTGATTAATTCATTTGCTTGATGAGCTAAATATGGGCAAATGGCTGAATTTTGTGGGAAATGAGAGTAAGGCCCTCTGGATAAAGATAGCATTGCATGTTACTTACTTTTTCTGTCGAAAGTAACGATGAATATTACACATATTTGGCTGATTAGACAGTGATGCACAAAACTATTGTTTAAGATTGAAATGGATCATTAATACAGAGTTTTACAATTTCTTTATAGATGGTTCAGCTTAATTTCTAAATTTCTTTATTAGATGGCTGTCACACTCCGAGAACAAGTGTTTTTGATTAGCATGAGCAAGAGTGTTAAAGATACAGCAATTTAAAAAAACCAAATGTGATCTAACAGCGAGAAAACAAATACTTAAAATCGAGAGCTCAGTGCTTCCCTTCCTACTGAGGGTAGGATTTCAGGAGGAAATATCTCAAATCTGTGTTCCTTCTTTATGTGCTGATGAAGTGACTGAGGCTCCCCACCTCCTACCAGGTTACTTTTTTACTCAGCAGAACATGAACCTTGCCAGCTTCTCGAACCCACCAAGGAAGGAAAGAGATGAAGTTTAAGTCAGTCGAGGCTGACAGCAAACAGCCCATCCTCTGACACAGCACTTCAGCGCTGTGCTGTTATCCTTACGCATTTTCCTTTGTATCAGCCAACGTCCATACTGGGAAAATAAATAGCATTGCCCATCTGAGACAGCAATTTGATTCCTGCTGCTGTTCTTCTTCATGTGAATTTTTTTCCTCAGATACTGGAAGTGCAATTGTAGAATTAGCAATTCTAATAAATAGTGAGTACCCCTCTGAGCCCTGTGCTGAGGAAATGTGGACTAAGCAGTGATGCTTTTGAAGGTGAGACGGCTTTAGAAATCCTGCCCGAAATCTAAGTACCTGACTTGTCCAGGAAAGCTAAGGTGGAGTGTGGAATTGAACCCTGAGATGATTGGTGTCTAATTTTCCTGCTATTCATTATTCCTTGCTTTGTACAGCATCTGTATTTCTATTTTTGTCCACTCTGAAAGTAATTTAAATTTGGCTTCTTGCAAAGGTAAATGCAGTAAAATGAGAGATGTAGAAAAGGCCTGAAAGGCAGCAAATTTCCTGAGCTGAGCACAACAGCACTGGCCCACATCACACCCAGTGGTGGGTTCACTGTATGTGTGGTAAGTCATGTTTTCCTTGCAGATAGATTAGTGGCTTTAGAAAATCTCTGAAAGTCCAATAGATCTATTTCTGGTGCATTATTGACTGATGCCAGAATTCTTACCTTTTGTGTTTTTTTACTTTTAAAAGAACATCAATGAGTTTAATCTCTGTCATTCAGTCACTTATTTAAACCTGGAATGGGCCCATATGTCCTTGTACAAATGAAGAACAGCTCAAGGCTGATTAGTATTCCCTGAGCCTTCATGGATTATTATTAGCAACTTTTCCCCCTTGAATGTTTACAGAGCTTTTGAGAGCTTTTTACATCAGTTAGCTTGTACTTTCAATTTTCTATTATACCTTTTGTAATTGCTTTCTGTCTATATTTGATATGTTGTTGCTTTACTCCAGTAACTTCCATTATCACTTTTAGCTTTGCTGTTGCTGGGATCAACCTGATTGCATTATTTACTCTGTTTGCTTTAAATATCACTTCTTCCTTGTTCTCCCCCCTCCTCTCACGCCATATTTCTGGGAATATTTGATCTTAGCAACATGATGCTGTCTGAAGTCTTATTTGTTAGCTTCATAGACTAAGACCATGATTGCTTGAAGCCAAATGATTGTTATCATAAAGCACTAAACACCCACCAGACCATTATTGAATTTATCATAGCTACGAGCTCAATACACAGTGAAAGATAAACTTGTTTTTTACTGCCTGTGGAAGTCGGCAGGTTGATTCCTCCTTTAATTCTCATTTTTGTCAATACCAGAATAATTAAATCCCCATCACTAAGACCAGTTTCTACACAGCTCTCTCATCACAGCAAATCCAGTTACTTTTTTTGAACATAGGATTGTGGTAAAACAACTCCCACTCCAAGCCTGCTGCATGTTCATGTGCTCCATTCCCTACCGGAGGCTCTGGATGTACCTTTGAGGACAGAGCGTGGTGCTTCTGGCCTCTTGGGAAGAGGGACTGACAGAAACCAGATATATCCACTGAAATCATTAGTTTTGCATCTTCTCCTAAAGCCAGGAGCACGAACAGAAGATAGATCAGAGAGATTTGGTCTCTGACACAGCTCCTGAGCACCTGACAGCTTACTCAGTTTCCTCTCTCCTCTCATGACCCTTTTTCAGATGTATTGTATGGGTTTTGTTCTCTGTACTGCAAGAGAAGAAGAGCAACAGATGTGCTTCTCCATTTTCTTCAGGGTCTTTCAAAGCTTGCCTGGGGATATTTGGTAGTTTCTGGTTCCTTCTAATTTCCTTCTGCTTGAAAGAATGAGACATAATAGGTCATCTGCATATTTGTACTTCTCAGATCAGGATTATTTCATCCGCAAGGAGCTTAATACAATTCTGAAGAATCAGCTTTGTTTATCATTTTAGGGAATGGGACAACATTTCTGCTTAAAAATTAATTACTAGAACATAACACACTTGTGAGACTTTGTCTGGATTGAGAAAAATCCCACATTCTCAGGAGAGCTATTGGTCCTTCTGTCATTTGTAAAACTGACTTTAAAATGATAGCATTAGTGATTAAAGACTGAAAGAAAGAGGTCTCAGAATAACCCATGGATTCTCTGGCATATGTTAATATATTCTGTTTGGAAAGGTTACTTCCATTTATATTCCAGATGAAAATACTTGGTGACTTTATAGCATGTAATCACATTTTTTACTGCAGAAGCCAAATACTCGGGTTAGCACTGGGAATAATAATCTAAAAAAAATTGTGATGAATTAAATTAATAAAGAAGTGTTGATTTCAATAAAAACACATTTTAAAAGATTAGAAATAAGGAAATATACTGATAGAGTAATTTTTTTTTTATAAATAATTTTGATTATATCTTCTGTAGTAAATTTCATACGACAATGTTAAAAAAAGGAACAAGAACTTTCAATTTAATAAAATGATTTCTGTAAATTACTGGTTTTAAATTATTTTAATTGATTTTTATGGTTATTTCATTTCATTTTGTATCAGAAAAAAATATCTAAAAGAAACAAGAAAGACATGCATCTGTTGAAACACGTGCAGAGGAGGCCCCTGGGCTGATCCCAGGGCTGGAGCACCTCCCCTGTGGGCACAGGCTGAGAGAGCTGGGGGGGTTCAGCCTGACCTTGCAGCATCTTCCAGTGCCTAAAGGGGCTGCAAGAATCCTGCAGCTTTAGGCAAGGTGACAAGACAAGTGGGAATGAGTTTAAATTGACAGAGGGTGGGTTTAGATTAAATATTAGGAAAAAATTTCTTCCCTGTGAGCGTGGTGAGGCCCTGGCACAGGTTGCTCAGAGAAGCTGTGGCTGCCCCATCCCTGGAATTTTCCAGATCCCAGAAGTGGTTTGAAGCTTAGAATTTTTTTCTTCCTTTTCCAGGCTAGGACATAAATGAGACCTTTCTCAGTTTTTCCCTTAAATCTTTTCCACTCCTTTACATTCAGTCCCACCTTTGTCACTTGAAGCACTCATTTGGAGAGTAGGACATCATTCAGATTCCAGTCAGTCCTCCCTGCTACACTGTGTGAAGGGGATCTCAGCATCTCAAGAAGGTGTTTTAAACATAAGGACAGGAGACACAGTGATCTGGGCTGTGAATCAGCTGCTGCAGCATTTAACTCAGCACAGAAAAACCTGAGTAAATAAACTGGGGATGGGAGCTTCAAAGCACCCTGTTAAAAAGCTACCAGCACTGAAGGGAAGTAGTTTCAGGGAGCTGAGGCACGCTGCAGCCAGCTGCTGTGAGCGGTCCCTCAGCTGACAACAACAGCATCTTCTGCAGGTGACAATAACCCCAGGCAGTATTTGCGGCTGGGGATAGGACCAGCAAACTCCAAATCTCTGAACAGCCCAACCAGTTGGAGCCACAAGAATGTCTTAACCAGGGAAAGAAGTGAGTAGCCAGACAGATTTATTGCAGCTCGGAACATGTGAGCAGCAGGCAGGCTGCTCCTGAGTGCGTGGGCGCTTGTAGCTCCTGGGGAATCGTGACAGGGTGTGTGCAGTGCCGGTGAGGCAGCGGGGAGATCTGGCTGCCAGTGTCAGCATTGCAAGGACCATACACCTTCCCTGCTTCAGAGGAGTTTCCCTGATTGTCTCAGAGAACCATCCCCTGTACCCTCCTCTTCCTCACTTTTAAAATAACCTGTCTTATACGGCTTTACAGCTTAAACCGATGCTGGCAGCAGCAGCTTTGCTGGCCAGTTCAGGGTCGAGCAGCCCCGGGGGTGGCCCAGGGCAGGAGGCTCCCAGGCTCGGCTCATGAGTGAGATGGATTGCTGGGGCTGGGATTGAAGGCTCAGCGCACAGAGGTGAAGGCCAGGATTAGGGTCAGCTGCTGTGAGAAGCCTGCAGGAGAAGGGCTGACGCGAGGCGTGGCTGGGGTCTGCAGCACTGGAGGGACCCAGCCATGACCGAAGTCCCTGCAGAAAGAGGTGCTGAGAAGTTCTCCTGTTATGGCAGGAGACTCTGATTACATCCCCAGGAACATAAAGCTGTAGACCAAAAAAGCCCTTATAGCCAATCACTAAATCCTGTGAGATGAGATGTTTTCCATCTGTGTCTCCTGGAGAGAGGCTTTACCCTGGAAGGCTGCAGAGCAAACTGAGATTGCAGAGGAGGAGGCAGTGAGGAGATAAACCTCCAAACCTTTCTCCTGCACAGCGAGGTAAGCTCTCCCACGAGGAACTCCATCATTTTTGGGATACCATTGTGCCTCAGCGCTCCCGTGTGTGGGAGCACAGGCAGGGCTGGCTGCCAGCTGCTGCAGCTGCTGTGGTGGTGCTCCCTGGTACTGGGTTCTGTCTTCTGTGGATGGTGAATTGCAGGCTTGCATGCCTTACTTGCCCTGTTCCAGGAGTCTGCTGTGTCTGTCTGGAGATTCCTTGGAAAGTGAGGAAGAGCCTGTAGCAAACTCCTGGGCTGTGTAAGACTAGGAAAGCTTGCTCATGGCAAATGTGTTCTGAGGTCTCTTCTGCTCAGCTCTGAACTCACTGCTCAGTCTGGGATCTTCAGGTGCTGTTTTGCACTGTGCTGCAGTTGCTGTAAATGAGTGCAGCTCTGAGCGCTGCTTCTTTTGACTGGGGATCTAATTATTACTAAACTGAAAACGCACTTGTAAGGGAAGTGCTTGAGCTTGTAGACTGCTTCGGAGTTAACTTTGAAAAATCACTTTTCTCTCCTGGTATTTTTTGTTTTAATATTCTTGTTCCTCTCCAAGTCTTTCTGTTCCTGGGAGGACTGAGGAATAGATTGTTTTCATTATCGTTATTTCAGAATGGGGGGCAGGAGTGGATAATGATCCTATTTCACACTTCCATGAGTTGCCATGTGGTGATGGCATATGCCCTCCAGCAGGAAGTACTAACAAGTGGCTCTCAATTTGCATCGAGCCACAGTGCTGTTCCCAAAACTCTGTGTGTTTTCTGCAGCATGTATAACCTGGTACTCCCCAGGCCTTTGTAAATATTGCTATTCAAAATTGCTATGCAGAAACTTCAGGATTTTTAGTGACATCTCTTAGATGTTCTGCCTTCTACCTCCTCCCTCTTCTTTTGGTCTCAAAGCAGAAGGGCTGTTTTAATAGGAACACCAATAATAAGTGCCCCAAAACAGAAAACAAATCTAGGTCTACTTGATAATAAAGAGGACTCTTAGTAGGATATAATTATGGATGGATCCCAGGCAACACACAAGCATTAAAATATAACTTTTACATGAAAGTTAATATTTCATCTTGACCTGCTGTGATCTAAAAGAAAGATCATCTCCTGTGTGTCTTATGTGACCTAGAGCAACTCTTCTCTCTGCTGTTGCTTTGGATAATCCCCAGTGTGTATGTTCCCTCTCAGGACTGCAGCCTGAGCTGTGAGCCTCGCAGGGTATTTGGGGTTGGATGCTCTCAAGTAAAGCCTTGCTGATACAATGGGAGCTGAAGTATCAAAACCCATCTGATCTCCCCTGAAGCAGGAGGAAGGGCTGTGGGATATTGGAGTGTGACTGTGCTGGAGCACAGACTGGTGCTGTGCAGACTTTTGATGACTCAGTGTTGATGTGTGCAGAGCAGCAGATCAGTGTAATGAGCTACAGTGAAGAGCCAAAGAATGGATTAATTTGGAGGCAAAGCAAAGAACTGCATCGCTGAATTCCTGTTTAAAGTATCCATTGCAGCAGTAATGTAATCTCTCTGCAGACAGGTGATGTACAAACGTGACTTCCAGGTATGTCACACATGAAACAGACTCGGTGTGTGTCCTGGGAACGGGCCAAAGATTTTTCTCCTTTCTTTGCAGTAAGGAGAAAAGAGACCGTAAATAAATCAAACCTGAGAGGAGTAATTCCTGCTCCTCAGGTGGCTCATCAGATCTGAATATGATGAACATTAAATGACAGCAATTTCAGTATAAAGTCAATTATCTGTGTGTAGCAAATTAAAGTTAGACACATCCTTTAGTCTGGAAATTCATCCTAATGGAGATGCAATTCTCTTTGTGTTGAAGAGTAGAGTTCCTTGAGTATAACCTCAGTGTGCATCAGCTCAGGAGGAGCATTGACTGGACAGGCACGGGAAGCCACCGGCTCTCCCCTGCCTGATTCTGCTGGAGAACTTTTAAAGGAGTGAGATACCAAGATCTCATTACTCTGGATGTTGACTGAAAGCTCTGAACCTTTAGAAGATGATAAATGTTGCTTTTAATTTTTTTCAGAGCTGTTAGAATTTCTCCTACTCATGCACTTTTCAAGAGAGGCAAATAGTGCAACCAGAAATAATGCAGAGTTACTGGAATGCCTCCTCTTTCATAAAGGAAACAAACAGGAAAAGAGTTCAGAACTGCCACGTGGTGGTGTTTTCCTCCTCTTCTACAAGTGGAGGAAGGAATTGGCTTGAAAAAAGGGAGACGGGTTCATTAAGAGTTTAGGATAGGGACACAGATTTTTGGAAAGATCTTTGCTTTTATTTCTGCTCTCCCATATAACCTGAATTGGCACCTTGACTTCTGTCTGCTGTTTTCCCTTCCTATGCTTTACCCTCCCTGAGTTTTGTCTCACTATGTTGGATAATGTTCCTTTTGCTTTTTTCTTTTTTTACTGCTCTGAGGCATTTACTGCTGACCCTTCAGGCTTTGCAAATAGGGCTATTGTGTGATATTTTCCTTAACCTATTCCTAAAACGATGCTTTTATGGCTAAGAATATTTAAATTGGTTGGGGATTCCTGCTTTGTCCTGACATTTATTCTGCAGCATGCCAGACTGCATTTACCTCATATATTGCTTTGCCTGGTGAGTGTTGGTGTTCATGAGTAAACCCCACCCTTGCAAGTGTTTCTATCTCATGGAGTTTTGCTTATGATGGGCTGTCCTGCTTGCTGCAAGTTTGTGGTGTTTTTCCTTCCATTCCTTTCCTCGTGGGCTGTACCAGTGCAGTCTAGTCCCAGCCAAGATTTCTGTGCTTGCTCACCAAACCTGTTCATTATTGAGCAACACCCTGTAACAAAATGTTTGATATTCCTCCCTGCTGCAGGGAGAAAGTTCCTTCAGTGAGCTGAATCTGGGAAACTGGAACCTGAAAGGTTTCCTGTGCTGTTGGTTCAAAGGGTGCTTGAACAAGGTCTTGTCTCCTCGTGGTGGAGCCATCTCAGGAAAAAGTGCTACTTAAAATCAAAGGGCTCTATCTATGTAAATCTATTTTACTATTGCACATTAAGGAAGCAGTTAACCTTAAGTCGTCCTTCTGCTTGGAGAGAGCTACTGTTAAGCTTTTTTGACCTGTGGGCTTTTAGAAGTTTTAAGCACATATTAACAAAATGTGTTCTCAAGAGGAATGCCAGTAACCTGCCAGTCATTCCTGGCTGACAGGGGCCTGTCACTAAGTGACACTTCCTCCCGGGGAGGGGGTGAGCAGGCATTAACAAAGCCTTTCTCCTCCCTGAAGCAATCCTGCCAGTTGGCAGTGGCTGCTCCAGCAATGGGAGGCTTTGGCAGGCAGCAGGGTGAGCTGTGGTTGTTGAAAAATAGGCTGAAGTAGCAGCAGCTGGCAGCTTGAAGAATCTCTGACAGTGTGATGATAACCTGTCTAGTACTGTCATCATTTGAGCTCAGCAGGACCAGAAAAAATCCTGATGATCTAGAGAGGATATGGAAAAGCTGTGAGTTTTTTCTACTTTATCAAGGAATGGTTGTTTTCTTACAGCATGAAAGATGATTTTAGTATTTGCAGAAATAAAGCTGGAGCACCTTGACTGGCCTCTAAGGCCAACCTGACCTGAGTTTTACAGTCACATTTTTAGTGGGAAATAACAATGAGTTTGAACATCAAGTTTCTTTCAGAAATCCCATTGCTACAGCAAACACGGTATTGCTTTAATGGGGAGGAGTGGGTGCTGCCCCTCTCCTGTTCATTGTGTGGCTTTGGCAGTTTGTTTCAGCTTGGTAAATGAGCAGGGGATCTGCAGAGTAACTGGGAAAAGAACAGATGAAATGCTAACTGCTGGTGATGATTTCCGTGCACAGAAGCAGGCAGTGCTCCCAGGGATGGGGAGGTCTGGAGCTCTGAAGATGCAGGGTCGGCAGGGACAGCTCTTCCCACCTGACAGCCCAGATAATCCTGCAGCCGCCGTAAGCCCGCTGCAGGGTGCCCCATTGCCATCTAAGTGAGCGCCTGAAGTGCACAGCAGTGGGGAAGCCACTGGGCTGAAGGCCTTTTCTCCTGTCACTGGCAGTGCTTGGCTGGCATTTCAGAGAGTAGCATTATTGACTGTCCAAGTGAATTATTCCACACAGCCAGACTGAAGCTAAACAGGCCCCAGTTGTCCCTTCTGGAAAGGATTTGTGCTGAAATGGGGACTGCTGTGGTGGTCATTGAGGGATGAGGATGCCAGACAAACTCATTTCAGCATTTAGTGTGAAGACAAGGCACAAATTTGTGTTTAGATCTTGAAAAATGAATGAAGCCTGTCTTTTTCTGAGAAGTGGAAAAGGTGCACCAGAGGGATTTATATATTCAAACACACAGCACTGATATGTTTCTGGTGCTAATCCCAAGACAGGATATTGTCCTAAAAAAAAAAAAAAAGGATGTGTATGGCAGAGCTCTTGTACCTGGAGAAGTTTGAAAATCTGATAATCTGCAGTAAGTATGGGTTGGAGTCAAAAGCGTTGGAGTGAAAGACATGCTCTTGGGAATCCTGGGCACCTCTTACATTCTGAACAAAGCTTTGTATTTCAGCTCAGTCCAGTGCTTTGCTCAGACAACCATAATGTCTCATTAGCAGGTACCTAAAACTGCTCTGGAAGCTGTCTTGTACAACTGTAATGGAGGATGCTGAGTATTTATAAAGTGCCAAGTATTAATTAACATGAAAGATACCAGCAACTGGCTGAACCCTCTGCAAGTAATTTTATTAATGTTTAATCCTTATTAATCACATATTATAGTTATTTGGGTACATGTTTTCCTAGCACATTTAGCACTCTCAGGCTCCATCATTTCCTTTACAACAGAGATAAGCTAAACCTCAGGAATAAAGCTGAGCTCCGGTTTGCCAGCCTCTAGCTAAGCCTGCAAGCACTCCACTTAAAGGAGCTGCTGTAAAGGGATGGCAGCACAGAAATAATCACCTGGGAACTTTTGAGTGCAGGCTTGGGTCTGGAGCTGGGGAGGGAGGCCAGTGTTTTTCCAACACAACTGAATCCTGTTTGAAGGTGTGTGCCTGACTCCTTGGAGCCCTTGAAAATCCCGTCTGAGAAATCTGCCTCAGATTGTTTTTAGCCAGATTCGATGTCCCAGCAGCACACTTGATTAAAATTTGCATGATGGAATGAAAGGATTCTTAGAACCTGATGAAACTGTGATTGTCTCCAGGGCTGCAGCCATGGCACAGTGAACACCTGAGCTGCAGGTTTGAGATGCTGTGGCATACAAGCCAGTTTGCCATTGAATTATGATTTCAAATGGCACAATTCCTTTTCTAGCTCCCCTCTTCCCCCCAGTCCTTAGATGGAGAGATGGAAGGCTTCACTGAGTGCCTTATCCTGGCTGATATTGTCTGAATGAGGGTGATGACCTTCCAGCGATAAGAGTTGCAAAGCAAAAAACAAAGGGGCAAAGAAGGTAATTTACACTTGCAAGGACAAAATTAACAAATGATATCAGAGATAAAGAAATGCTCGGGTTTATGATGACCTGTTTGTTGCATGTGATGTTATCACAAGATGCTGTAGCTACTTTATCTGGCATCTAATATACAGACCAGACAACAATTTAAAAAAAATCTGAATCAAAAGAGCTAGTGGGAATTAATTTTTCTGTGGGCTTTGTTCTTTTCTTGAATGAAAATATCAGTAAGGGCTAAACCAGAGCAGTGAACCCTCTGTAGCCTATTGGCAGCTGCTGGTTCCTTGTGTTGTTTTTTTTTTGTCCTTGGTTGTTGATGCAGGAGCAGCAAATTCCAAAGTTATTAGCAATAAAGGCCTTTGAAAGTGTGCAGCACTGCAAATGCCAGTGTATGGTTGCAGTGAGTGTTAGGAGTTACACACTGGTAGAATAATGTTTTGGTTCTGGAATAATAGCTTGTTAGTCTAAGGAATGAATAGGAGTGGGGAAAAGAAATGAGCAATGAGTTTGGTTCCTGAAGCAAGGTTTCATTAACTGGGGAAAAAACATAACCCTGCAGAGCTGCGAAGTTTGTCAATGCAAGCAAATAATTACTTTGCTTTCTACCAAATATATTTTGATTTTCAATAATTGCAGGAAACAGAAGTGTTTCTTCTAGGAATTGGGTATTTTTTTCCCATTACTGTATTAGTTGAAAATATTTACTAATGGCTAAATGTAATGAATATTACTTTTGACTATCTTAACTTTCTTTAAATGGAGCTTGCTGAAGGCACTGCTAATTCATCCCAATTACTGTATTACACAGTTCCTGTAAAATTCATAATTAGACCTGATGCTTTTTTGAGTGCAGAGCAAGAAGCTTGCTTTGCTAATAAGGCGTGATTTCCCCAGTCACCTTTTTAGTGACAAATGTTTATTACCACACATACTGCAGAGCAGCAGCAGCAGCAAAGTTAAAGGATTTGACTTCTGTAACTCTGGGTGCTCCCAGCAAAACACTGATGGGAGGAGCTCCTTGGCTGATACACAAAGTGTTGGCATTTCAATGAAGAATGTTAAGGGCGTCAGGCAGTGGATGGTAATCCAAATGAAATTAACCTAACAACCTAAAATACTTGGAATAATAAATACCTCTAGCCACAAGAGGCTCATTTTGCTTAATTCAGAAATATTAAGCAGTTTGTATAACTGTACTTGGAACACATTACGAAGAATATGGAAATGAGAATACCACCCTTGCTAATCTGCTGAATTACAGAGTTAGAAGTGTACATCAATACCTAATTTCTGCTTTTTTAAATTAAAAACTGCAGCTTTTTGCTGTCTTCAGCTGGAAATGATATTGACCACAAAATGGAGTAAGGCACCCAAGTTGGTCAGTAACAGCAAAAGACATGATACAATGGGATAAAATGATGAGGGGCATAACACAGCCTTTCCTTGCTGTGCAGCTGTAAATCCAGTGTCTGCTGCTGCCTGTGGGACGGTGTAAAAGGGAACCAAACAAAAGGTGTCCAGTGTCTCTGGACACGGCAATATGTGAGGAGAAAAGAGAGCTTTGCTGATGGCTTGTAATTCTGCTTAGTTACCCTTCATGGGGAGGATGTTTCACCTGCGTTTCTGGATGTTTCTGCACCTAGTAGGCGAATTTTGCAAAATAAGTTGGTAAGTATCTGCCAATGACAAAGCTGTTTCTGTGCACAAGTTTGATACAGAAAGGATGTTCTTCCAATTAAATAAATAGTCCAACTTGGCTCAGTCTTCAGATCTACCAATTTTTTCTTTATTCTAAAAGCTAGAAAAATAACTTGACACCTGTAAAATAAGCATTAATATCCCTCTTTTCTCATGTTTAGCGCATTTAGATGTCAAACTCTTCTGTTAGCATATAAATAGTCCCTTATGGATTGCATTGTAATTTCTATGGGTGCCTTTAAAAGGTATGGATTAACTATTCTCCATTCCCTGTTAAATCTGTTATGAGAATTAAAAGATGTCGTTAGTAACTATTCAGTGTGTAAAGACAGGGAGAGATAAGATCTTCCTTAGTAATTGATCACTGTAGTGTCAGTCTCAACACATGGGATTATCAAGTAAAAAAGGGGCATGATTTCTTTTTAGGGTACCCATTGGTAGAGTTAAAAACCCTCCTGGCTGCTCAAAAGGCACTTGATGTTTACTGGACAATATAGGCAGGGTCATTCTGGCCACGCAGTCACCATTGTGGGCAGCAGATTTAGTTGTTCTGTATCCTGAAATTCCTGACTGCACTGGATTTGTGTGAAGTTGGAGTGAAGGAAAAGAACAATTTGGGTATTTCATTGGGGGAAAAAAGTATTTAAGATTCTCAGATCGTGGGTTTTATATTATTTTTTTTGTCTGCCCGTTTAGTTTTTCCTCTCTTTGTCAGTACAGAGCGCTGTGGCAGTGAGGGACAGACCCGAACTGGAATCTGAACTGAAACTCCCCCAGGTCCTGCGTTCCTGTCACAGCAGCCTCAGCTCTCCCGTTTTGGGAGGGGGGGATTCATCTTGAGCCTGTGTCCCTAAGAGCAGGGCTGGAGCTCCGAAAACAGTTGGGCTCTAGAAATTCACATGAAAGTTTGCGTTAATACAGGAGGATGCACAAGCCCCGGGCTGCCTCGGAACCAGCAGCAAAGCTTTTGGGAGGAGCGGGCTCGGGCGCTCTCCCAGTCCGGTCCCTGGTGCCGGGGTGAGCTGTGCTGTTGCTGTCTCAGGGTGTCAGGGGCAAGGCAGTGCCACCCCACCAACAAATCTCAGCATTTTCTGAGGAAGGAGAGTCCCAAACCACTGCATGAACATGGACTAGTAGCAGCTTTAACTGGGAACATACCAAATAATTAGATTGCTTCCTAAATAGCAGGCACTTACTGACTGCCAGCGATGCTCTGATCCTTCATGAATCATAAACCAATCAATCTAAAATACTTTTATTGGATTAATCTGTCTCAAACAGGGGTTGCCCTGGCAGAAGTTTATACAATGGCTTAAAATGGGAGCTGTGAATACAGAAGAGAAGGACTGCTAAGAAAAGTAATTAACATTATTGAAAACAGAATTTGTTCCTACGAGGTGGGAGTGCTGATTGAACACATGAGCTCCACTTAGGTTTTGTTGTGTGATAGATTTTTTTTTTTTTTTTAAATAACACTGCAGGCAAATTTTGATGGAAAAGAGAGAATCACTGGAGTAGAGATTTTTTGGAGTGTTTTATTTATAGAAACTCAGGAAGGATGCAGAAGGACTCTATGTGAAATAGGTGTTCTGCAGTACACTTGCAAAGTTATGGAAGATAAAACCTTCCAACTGAGGCTGAAATTAAATAATATCTGTTTGATGTTAGTCCTTTCAAAAATGTCACATTTAAAATTTAGGGTAACAGATTAGCTTTGACATCTGAACTTCATTATTAATTTTGCTGCTTTTTTTTTTCCATCTAACAATCAAATTTTCTTTACACTAAATAAAGACATTTTAAAGAAAAATGTATTTCTCAGCCTTAGGTCTCTTTAGGAGCCCTGAAAAGCATGAATGTACTTTGTCCTCAGAACGTATCCACAGAGGCAGTAGGTTGTATGTGAGATGCTTGTGTTCCTACACGAACTCCTGCAGCTGTGAACGTGCAGTGGGGTTGGATCTGCTGGGACCTGAAGGAGGGAAGGTGTTCAATCCACTGCTTTATCAACAAAAATTTTGGTCAGCTAAAACGACTGAATATTTTTCCTGGGGCCAGAGTTCTTTGCTTGAGAAGACTTTTTAAATTTCAAATGTATCTATCTTTATTTTCAGAAGGGTGAAGTAACCCTCTGCTGTTACTAAAAGCTGGGGTTTTTTGTTCTGTCAGTGAACCAAAATAATCAATTTGCTTGTACAGCTTTGCTGTGGAGTAGTGTGCCATGTTTTGAGCACTTGCATTCTTGACTGGAAATGCATTTTAATTCTATTTTATTTTAACATTCTTCCATCTTCCAAGGTTTTTCCTCACTGCTTTTTATGTACGATATTTGAATTAAATGGGCAAGATAAGGGCGCTGCTCATCGAAAAGTGTGACAGGCTGGCATTAACCTGTCCAGAATTGTGTCTGATGGAGCAGATACTGTTTAGATGAATTAAATATTTAGTCTCTAAAAGCTTTTCAACACTAAACCAAAGCCCTTCACTTTTTCTAACAAGGATGTCGCATGAGATCAAAATCCTTGTGCTTTTTCAGTAAACCATGGTCAAGAGGAAGGCACCAGTACAGAGTTACACAAGGGCTTCTGGCACTGTCCCCGGGCAGAGGATGCTCTCTGATCCTCGCTTCAGTTCAGGTCTGTCTGTACCTCGGGTAATTTGTCCTCTAAGGCAGTGCTCGTGGATTTTGGGGTGTGTGAAGGAGAATGCCAAGGAAGGGCCGGGTCCGTTTGGAGATGGGAAGTGGAGCTGGGATGATTTGCAGCCAATGTTGCTGCTAGTGGATGTTTGCTGCTTTCGTGGATTTTTTCCTCTTGAGCTGCACTGTGTGGCACTGGAGGTGAACGGGGTCCCTGCCAGCTTCTGGTTCTAACCCCAGTGGTGGCTGCAGGCAGAGCCAGGGCGGGCTGTGGGAGAGCTGGATGCTCTCTGTGCCTTTGGACCCGAGGAAACCCAACTGTCCTGGGCAGGCAGGGAGCTGTCAGCTGGTCTGGGTGGAGCATGGACACAGCTTGGTGACTAGCCAGAGACCCAGCTGGGAGTGGGCACCCTCTGAGGGCATGTGGGGCTGACACACAGGGACAGGACATGGCCCCACAAAATGGGCAGGGTGGTGAAAAGGAGGTCTAAAAGGCTTTCTAAGGTGTTGGCTCAGGAGCCACTTGTGATCTTTACTGTGTTTGTATGGAACAATCCTTAGCAGAGCCCGGCTGGTGATCACTAGCTTGTCACTGCATCCTTTGAGCCTTTTGAAAGATATTTGTTTTCAGATCTGACATAGTGTTGTTGCTGTTCCTCTTGGGAACCTACACCTCTTCTGGAATTAAGGTTTTTCACTTGCCAAAGCCCACTGGCAGAAGGGCAGGGCTCTGAAGCCATCGTGTTTCTCCTGAAGACCTGGGGCCACTGGGTTTGTGATAAACCTGTTCTCTTAATTGTTTGCATTCACCAATCAAAGGTCCTTTCCCTGCTCTTAGATCCCATCAATGGATGGGACTCCTGAAAACCCCTGATGGGCTGAGGTTTTGTTCAGGGTGGAGTTTTCAGCATGGAAATTGAATGGGACTGTAGATGTAAGAGCCCAAGCGTGTGAAACTCCCACTAGGAACTGGGAGATGCAGTGGGAAGCTGCAGCTCCCAGTGGGAAGGGAATCCTTGGAAACAAACAGGTGTGTCTTACTCAGGGGCTGAGAATGACTGACTGAAACAGAGATGGCAAATCTGAAGTGGAGCTGTCATTACTTCTTTGCTGTCTTCTGCACATCACCAAGGGTGGAATTTCCCTTGTTGCAGACAGTGGGGGAGGAGAGAAGTAGACTGGGCTCTTGTTTTGAATCAAAACTCCAGGAAGCCAGTTGTTGCTTGGAGAATTAATTTGGCCTGGTGAATGTCATATTAGCACATTCAGAGCACACAATGCCCTTTCTGAAAATTTCTATTGATTTTTATGACAAATGAAATATTGCAGAGTATGGACACAAATGTTACTCCTCTTCAGCAGAGCTGTTACAAAATTCTGCGCAGTTCTAGTGAGACAACTGCTGCAAAGGGACTGGTCCAGTCTTCTAAATGTGGAGGGGCCTGATGGTAAATCTCATATATGAGAGTTTCAGAATGAAGATATTTCTGTTGGAGCAATCTAAGCCCAGGTGAATTGTACTGAATGCACACCAAATAATTCTTCTCCTGTTCCAGGATTTTTATGACCGAGGCACAGCTGACATTCAGTGATTTCAGTGCGTGTAATTCAAGTGTCAGGTTTTGTGGCATTTGTGTCCTTAATGTTGATTAAGGGTTCTGCCCTGCATAATTTCATACTAATCATGAAACCCTTCTGGGAACAGCTTATCATAGCTATTCTTATCTGAGAGGATCAGGTTTTATGATCTATACTACTCCATGATGCACCCTATGTGCATGCCCTGGCTACGCACACACCTTTCTTCTCGGCCTGTTCGTCCTCTTCCTCACACCTTGCCTCTTTCTGCGCAGCCCCGAGGATAAGAGTTGTGGTTAAAGCTGTTGGTGTTGCTGTATCAGCAAGTGAAACCGCCTGGCTGAAACTTGCCACTGTTGCAGGGAAATGTAACCCAGCAGAACCCGGCTGTTCTCTTTCCCCGTCCTTTAAAAGAATCTCGGCTTCTCTGATCTCCCGCGTCTCAGCCCCGCAGTGCCTGGGTCTGGCAGTGGCTCCGGAGTCGTGGCAGATGTCAGAGGCTCAGAGGCTGGAGCAGGAGGAAGAGAATTGGGAGGGAATATGAAAGACCCATCTGAATGATGGGTTTGAAGTGTGGGACAGCTGAAGAATTCTGGAAGGATCTGGGTTGGAAAGTGATGCTCAGAGAGCATCTTGTTCCAAACCCGTGCCGTGGGCAGGGACACCTGGGGTTTTGTGAAGGTTTGACTGAAATGGAAATTCTGTGCATCCAAATCCCAGCCACTGATGCAGAGTTACAGTGTCAAACTCTGGTGACTGTACAGCGTTGGATTAATCTTTGCCTACAATAAATCTATGAAAATACTTGAGATGTCTGCATCCATCCTGCTGCCACCTCGTGGCTCTCTGGAGGCTGACATATAAATGCCCAGAAAAGACGGGGAGATCAGATGGAGCACATTGCTGTGATCTGCTGGGATGGTTTCCCAGGAAAACTTGATTGTTTTACATAATCCTGTCAAAATGCCTCCTAAGGTAAAGTAGGAATGTGGTTAAAGTGATTTTTCCATGTCAGTCTCTCCCTATTTAAGCTATCCTTGCCTTTTTCTATAGCTCTTGAGCTGACATCTTCCCCATCTGTTTTTTGACTCTGAGATGTTGTTTACACTTACACAACTGTATTTTAATTTTGATGTCAGATCTTACTGGTGAGTGCTTGTGTGTATAAAATAGCTCCAGCCCTTCAAGAGGTGAAATATAAGATATCAGATATATATATATATATATATTTCTTTTGGTGGAAAACCAGTTTAATACTGGTTTTTTTTTCTCTAAATGAAAAAACGTGTGAGATCTTTGTGTGATGTTTGGGTTGCCCAATAAATGTACTCTACCCACAGCCATTAATATGCTTTGCTTCTCTACCTGAAGCCACGTAGGACAGAGGAGGTTTTACAGGGAGCTCTGTGAGAGCAGCATAAACTGTTTAATAAATTCCATTTGTCTGCAGAATTTGTGATTTGTGGTTGTGTTGTTAGGAAAGTCCAAGAAGTAGGATTCTGTGTTTGACTGACTTTGACAGATATGGCTGTGTGCTGTAAGGGAGGTATAAACTCTAATTGCAGGAAATATAGGTGTGTAAATACTGGGGAATTCATGTTGGGTAACATTCTTGGATGACCGAGAAAACTCTCTATACTATTTAAATTTCAGTTTTGAAGTTGAATTTTTAGCTTTTGGTTGAAGCATTGTAAACCAAACCAGGTGGCAGTTGATTTGGAGAGCAACATTGTGAATTATGTTTCTGGTGACAAAATGCAATTTCCTTGCAAGAGTGAGACACTTAAAAATGAATGAAGGCTGCTGAAAGTACTAGCCTTGCACTCCCCCTTTGTTCATAAATAACCCAGAGTAGCACTGTGATTTGGATTGGCAAGACATCAATTCAAGAGACCAACATTTTGGAATGTGAGTGTTTAGAGATGGATGGTATGGATTATATTCAAACAGCTTTGTGGCTTTTTCTTTTAAGATTAAATTTTGGTCACTTTAAATATACTATTTTAAATCTCTGGCTTAAATATTGGAAGTAAGTAAAGAATGTTGTGTTTGCTTTTAAAATTCTTCATGTAATATCCAACAATGATGTTCTGTAAATTCATCCCAATGTAAGCTTTATGAAGAATCCTCTGCATTACAGCAAAGCTGGTCAATAGCTAACCTGGAAGATTTCTATGCTGCTCTTCTACACCAGGGACAAGGCATTAGAAATGTCTGGTCCAGCTGTTCTCAGAAAGTAATGCCTTTGAGCAGGGGTGTATATTGTCATTGCTTCCAATATTATGCCCATGCAGGTAAATAAGCCAGACCCTCTATTTAAAAGAAGTCAAACAATAACCCCATAACCCCACACACCCAAAGGCCCCACTGAAATCATAGCAAACCTTGAAGAAAAGGTGTGAGCAGAAAAGCCCCTAATTGTATGGATGAGATTAACTGGTAATTAAAAAGCCAACCAATTTGAGTTGAGGTGGATTAATTAGGTGAAACACCAGGAAATCTAATTTGCTCTTTCATTTATTTTATATTATTTATTTTTATTCCAGGAAGATTTTACTGTGGCTTCTATGAAGCTCATAGGAGCCCAGTCAGATTTAGCTATACTCCTGTGTAATGAACCACATCTCTTAAATTTTATGTGTGTTATAATTTATTTTATCTATAAATAAAAGCACCCTTAAGGTCTAAAGATCTGATTGGCAGTTTTGGTGCGTTAATGCTGGAACTGCAGAAGGAGGCAGAGTTTCAGGTCTCATCCCTGCAATACAGCTGGTGACCCAAAGCAGTGCATTTTCATAGTTCCCTCCCCTTTGTAAAACTGTATTTCTCTGTTCATGGCATTTGAGCTGTCCTCCTGCCACTGGGTCCTTAGTGCTTTACAGAACGTGGACAGGCAGCAAGTGCACCTGCCCTGCCCAGAGAAATGTGCTTTGGAAGACAACTGTTGTCCTAAGCACTCTTCTTAACAGACACCTCAGAAAATCCAGCTATCCAAAACTAAAATTGCATGGACTGAGACCGGGCACCAGTGAAGACTCTGCTGATAACCAGATTTGTGTGGGATTAGATGAAGCTGTGCCGTAGCGAGGAGCTCTGTAACGTGGGTGCACAGGCAGAGTTTTATTGAGTGTCCCTGAATGACTGGAGGTGATTTTAATGCCCTGTGTAAAGAGTCTGATCTGGCACTAATTCAGCTTTATCCTATGGAAGTACATGAAGACTGAGAACTTCCAGGCCTGCTGCACGGCTGCAGGATTTGCCCAGGCTGCTGCTTAGGAAGGGTTTGGTCACTCGTTCCCGTCTGTCCCACAGCAGGACACAAGCCCGAGGTCACAGCCCACACCCACAGCTCCTGCCAGCCTGGGAGTCCACACTGCAGCTTCATCTTGTACCTGAGCACTGAAATGTAAAAGCAGGGACTCGAGCAGATTGTTGTGCAATTAGGACTGGGGGATTTTTTTTTCTGGAGAAGAAATTTGCTGAATTTTTTGAGAAGACAGATCTCTTAAACTTGGGTTACATCTTTTTCAGACATAGTCCAGCATCCCAAAAGTGGCAGGAAACTTTTCAGGAATGTTGGTTGTTAAACCTTTGAAATGGGTATTTGCAGTTAGGCTGCTCTTAAACTTCTGGTCCTCAAAAATCCTTCAGAGGTTGATCTGAAAAGGGAATTTACGGTCTTTTAAAAAGCCTTAACATTCTACTTTTTGCATGAGTCAAATGAACTTCTGATATATATTTTGGTTCTGTTACCAACCCAATATATAGATAATCCATGCAGGTCTGCATCTCCAGATAATTATAAGGAACATCCTGAGTAATATCAGAGGTTTTTATGCTGGTGTAGGGAGGTGGCTCATGCAGCAAGAAAGGCTCCTTATGTTCCAGCCTGTGGAGAATGGTACCCTGGAAAGGGCTTGCATGACCAAAGAAGAAACTGTTGTAAGTGAACTTTGTTGAAAAAGGAAATTTCTGTTCTTCCAGAAAATCTGCTTTTGTAGGTCAACTCTTAGTTTGTTTTTTTTTTTAATTGAAACTACAGATAAGTTCTGAATATGCTTAGGTACAGCAGTTAGATTCAAGCTGATAAATGCAAATTAAAGGTTAAAAAAACTGTTAAAAATATTTAAGGGAGGGTGTGGAAGGGAAATAGAAGCAAAAGGGGAGAGTCCTTGAATGGTGGGTGGTAAAAGCAATGATTTTTGTTTCTAGGAAAGGAACAGTTGTAAGCAGAATTTTTGAAATGTGTGTAACTTTTAATAAGGATGCATAAAACTTAAAAGCTCTTGGGAAATATCCGTTCTATAAGTAGAAGAATTTAATTAAAGTCCATCTACATGTCTTTGTTGGAAAAAACCCTAGGCAAGCCTAGAGCTTTCTCCTGAGATTATAAGTTTGGATATAATTGCACTAATTTAACTTCCCTAAACTGTTTAAAGATACTTGATTTAGAAATCGTTAGTGTTTTGATTCTGGAGCATGTGGATTAGGAATGGGCAAACGGACAAATCTCACAGGTAGATGCCAATAGGACATCACTGGCTTGGTAGAGTTCTAGGACCTGATGATTGATGTTTATTCAGTGCTCACAAAGTAACATGAAAGTTTAACATTGTTTGGGTGTGGCAGGTGAGTTGTGCTAAATAAAGCTTTATTTGTGCTACGTGGTGCAGTCTGGGCTGTGAGAGATGCTGAATGAAATGCTTATCCTGGGGAAAAAATCCATTAGGGACTCTTGGAAGGGGAATATCCTGGACAATCAAAAGAGGTGTGGAACCCCAGAGCAACAGGAACATGTGGCACTCTGGGCAAAAATGAGCAGGAACAAGAGGCAAATATCTCTGAGGCAAGTAGTCCTGGAGACTTTTAAAATGGAAGTTGCAATATTCTAGGGTTTGGAAAAAGATCATAAAAAATGCTTCAGAGGTTTCAGAATGTGTCTTCAAGTGAAAAACAAATGAATTCAATCCATTTAGTGTATGAAAAAAAGATTGAAAAGTTGCTTGATTAAAAGGCATTCATGGGCATAAAATACTGAGGGTTTAATAGCTCTGGAAATTACTGCAGAGACACAGTGTTTGTAACTGAGTGTGGAAAGGGAGCTGAAACCAGAGTCAAATAAATCCACATCAGACGGAAAGGAAGCACATTTGTGTCCATGAAAGAGGCATCACAGGACAGAAAACCACAGCACTACTATATATTTTTTTCCACTTCTTTGCTAAAACAGGACCAAATAACTTTTCTGGGACAGATGCTAATAAAACATGGGTTCTGCTAATGGTCACAAAAAATCAGTTGGCAGCTCTTTTTTTTAATGGAATGAGAGCTAGCCCACACCAGATTCTGGTATGCAAGTGATGGCCGTGTGTTTCCAGGTCAGCAGTTCTTGCTGAGTGAATAAAACTGTCTTTACCATTCTTATAATATTCTGGCCTTTATCTGAAACGATAAATAGCAATCAGGTGTTGATCTATTACAAATATTTACCCCGGGTTAACCAAGGCTGTTGATGGAGTGTCTGCTGTCCCTGCTAGTCTGCTCTGTTACACTTGTCCAGTTTGGACCCACCTTTTCCTCGTTCAGCAGCTCAGATCCTCTGCAGCATTCAGAGATTAATTTTCATACCCTCTCAGCCTCTGACCAGGTGTTACCTTGCTCCTCTGGATCGAAATCCTGCCTGGATTGACCTTAATGCATCTCCCACCCTCTGTGGAGTTACCTGCTGTTTCGACATTTGAAGTTCTGTAACTTTGCTGGTCAATATTTCTATTCCTGTCTGCAGACTTTTAATTGCACCTTTGATCCCTCAGCCTTCCCTGCTGGATGTCTGGGCTCTGTAGCTCTGATCTTCGCTGTTTTGCCCTTTTGCTCTTCCAGCTCATCAGTTTGCTCCAGTTCAGTGGCCTCTGTGGATGGCTGTGCTGAGCATCTACAGCAGAGTCCTTTGTTGTGACGATATCCAGGCATCTCCCTCCTGCCAGCAGTGAAGTGTTTGGGTTAGAAGGTATTTTATAATAATGTTGGTTTTTTTCTCCTCCTAATAACCCTCTGATCTACCTGCTAGCGTTTGTCCTGCTGCTCCCAGTCTGTAAATGCTGTGTGAGTCACTTCTTTTGTGCATCATCAGTATAAGAAATCCTCTTGGCCACACGAACCTTTCCAGGAGCTGCTGGTACCCACACAAACACATCCCAGCTGCACCTCGGTGCCACAAAGGCCACTGAGATTCCTTTTGCCCTTTACCAACAGAGTGCATGTTTTAATCCATCCTCTCCTGTAAACATTTTAGGCACTAAAATTATTATTGTATCCACAATTCCTGATTCTTCAGATTCATTTGACTGCAGCCTTGTCCTGCCTGGTTGTGGGTGTGAATGTGCTGTGAGGATCCTCAAGTGCATGAACTGAGTCAGTCTCCCGAAGCCTCTGTTTGGAAACTGACGTGTTTTACGCTGTAGTAACGGATTTGGGGCAAAACCCACATGGAAAGAAGGTTCCCTATGTCAGCAGGTAGATTGGATGAATTTTTTTTTTTTTGGATCCTATCTGTGGTGCTTTGGCAGCACTTCCAACACTGGCAGTGAGCCCGAATCTTCAGGAAACCTGCTTGAGCACCAGGGATTTTTTTGTTACGTAGTTGAAATTTAGATGACTTTCTGATAGCTTGCAATTATTTCAAATCATTTTTTTTCTAGTTTCAGAGAGGACTATAGCTGACTTGGAACTCCTGCCAAACTCTGGCAGAACCTTGCTGGGAGGGAAAGCTCACTTCGATTTACAGCTTGCAACCTCTGTGTTTTCTTACCTGGATTTAAAGAGAGATCTTTAGTCTTGCTCCCATATCTAAGAATGCATCTCTGTCTTTACTGGTTCACTAACAAATACTGACAATGCTGGAAAATAGGTTAAACTAAATGAAGAGCTACCAGTAAGTTTGTACTTAGGCTTAGCTTATTATGGTGATTCTCTGTTTACCAATTGCCAGTGTTTCAACCTAACATTTGTGGTGGGTATTTCTTTGGCCAGATTGAGAGACGGGATATGCTCAGGACAAAGGAATAATTTGCTTTGAGCAGAGAGAAAGCTCAACAGTTCTATCAAGTCCTACACTGAGAATTTAGAGCATTTTTGTTCATCTATGCCACATTTGCTTGAGAGCTGATTTTGGCTTCATGTGCTTGTAATTGAAATTTGATGTTGTTCATATTACAATATCGTTGGTATGCAAAATGGCACACACTGACTGTTTGATTTGTAAATGGCTGCTTTAAAATGGATGATCTTGAATATTAATGAAGCAGGCTTTCAAACAAATTGCCATTTTCTTCTCCTTCTCCTGTCCCTTTTTTGATGTAGGTGCAAAGGGTTTGACAGTATGGAAATTATGAAAATAAGCAAATTCATTTCATCAAGTGCACCATTAATTATTCATTAACTATTTAAAAAGCAACATCTCAGCTCTCTCTGTGTGTATATATATATAGTGTCATTCACCATCTACTCTCCATAATGCTCTCTGTCTTGGTTTCAGTAGGTGTTCATCATTAATTTTTACCATAACTTAGTCAAAAGACTGTGGTTCCCTTCATCAGATGCTTTTGAACTGATAAGACCATATCTGTTCCTGTTCTAACTACATGGGCATTTTGAGTGATGTGTTATGTGCAGTGCCAGCCTCTTATCAAAGCAGGATGCAACTCAGCTTTACAGCTGAATTAAAGTTGCCTTCATACTCAAACTGAACATTCAGTTCCTCTTGTGTATCCTGTTCTGCAGAGCAGATTTGTTTCATTCCACATTGATTTATGTTCTCAGAAATCTGTATTCCAATCCTGAAGAAGAGATTAGAAATTGAATTGCAATGAACTTCTTCAAAAAGGCCAAGTTCTGTCATGCAGTGAAGTAAAAGAAAAATACGAAGTAGAATTTGTTTAAAAGCAAATTATGAAATAGTTATGAAGGTTATCCTGTCATTACTAATAATAAGGTATAAAAGTGAAAAAATCACCACAGCAAATGCCTTTCAAGTCCTGGATGGATTTCAGTAGACTGTCCTAGGCAGAACCAGTGTTGCTTTGACTGTAAATCCAGGTGTGAGATCCAATACTAGGATGTCATTCAGAGAACACTTGTGAGCTGGTTGGCTTTACTTGGGGCACTGAAAGTATTATGTACTTACAAATGCATATAAGACTTATGGAAGTGGGTTTTCTGACTCTTGCTGGACTTTCAACAGTATTATTTTGACCTCATCTCTCAGAATACAAAGTTTCTTACCTGCGAGTTCTGAATGTCATGCAATTAGATGCAATTGAAAATCAATAATGTCTGAATAAGTGATGTTGAAAAATTATTAGCAAACATCCAATCAGTTGGACAATGGAATCATACACTGTGCTAAGCACGAGAGGGGAGGCCATTATCAGCAAAAGCTGTGCAGCTTTCAAGGAGAACAGATGCCCAAGACAAAGTTGATAATAAAATCAGAAGCATCCCAATCAACGTAATTTATTCACTTTACTAAACTCTTGATCCAATTTGCCATATGCTATGGGATATCAATTCTGAGTATATGTTCTGTTTTCTCTTATGCACTTATCGTGACACAAAAACATGAAAAACTTCATCAGGGGAATGTTAAGGATCTGGTGAGAGCAAGGGCATTCCAGAGGTTCCTCCTTTGATTGTAACATGGGCCGTTGAACTGGTCCGGCAGCTTGGGTGGGTGCTGTGTTGTATGGACTGAGAGTGGTTCATAATTTGCCAATAAACTGCTCTCTCTAGACCCTGATAGCAGCAGAGAGAAAAGGAGGCTGGGGTTTGAAACGACAATTTGCTTTTCGTGGTGAAAGCTCTGTGGGGAAGTCAGAGACACAGGGTGAAATATTGGCTTCCACTGTTTTTCCCTGGCTTGACTTCTTGCTGGGCTTGCCTGTGTGTGAAGGTGTGCAGTGGTTCTGGCTCTGCGTGGGGAGGTGGCAGAGCTGATGCACTCACTGAGCTCTAGAGGAAAGTTTGTGGCCATAAATAAACTTCCTTGCCATGGAAGTCTGGAATCGTGTAAGCAGCAGAAGATTTAGGTAGCACCCTGTTCTGTCAGCTGAGTTAACCTGCACTTGCTGGACCTCTGCAGATCTGTGCTCCGTCCAGATGTGCCCTGCTTCACTGCCAGGGACATTTCTCATCTGTAAATAAATATTTCTATATTGTAGTTCTCCAAATGCTAAATGGAGACAGCAGAGTTGTTTTGTGTTTCTTGTCCTGAAGGGACCTGCCTGTCGTGGGTTTTTTGGAATGTGGGAAAATCATGTAGGAATGGCAGGGAGCTAGAAGCTAACAGTGAAACATGTTTATTTTCAAAGAACAGCAGAACACTTACTTGAAGTCAGACAATCTGAAGATGTGTTCAGAATGCACAATTCAGCAAACACTAAGGAATAAGACTTGAAATATGAAGAAACAAAGCCTGCAATTAAGTTGAATATCCATTTAAGCTCGCTGCTTGGCTGCAAAACATCGTCCTGATAGACAACTTGTTCTGGGCATGTCAAACTTTTCAGCTATGAATTTATACAGGGCAATTAAAGAAACTAATCTACATTTGATGTGAAGAAGTGGTAAATTGGAAAGCTTCAGAATTAATATGGAAGTTCAGACTTGTGGACTTCCCTGCAGCCACAGTATGGGGAGGGAAGTAGTGATTTTCTAGATGATCCTGTAGTACCATTCTTCTCCACAGCCTGTCTCCAGCAGGACAGTGCTACTGAGTTCTGGTTAATACTGGAGGTGCTGGGTGCCAGCTCTATTTTAATAGCCAGACACAAAAGAAGCATGCACAAGGTTACAGGTGATATGTGGAACAGACCTGTAAATTGTTCTGCTGAAATGGAATCATGAAGTCTCTTCTTGCCTGAAAGATTTGCTTTGTTGCTGGATCCTGAGAGGGGGCTCTCTGCCCGGCTGTAGGATTGCTCCTGGCTCTCAGATGTGCAGCTCGGTTGGTGGCTGGGCTCTGGCTGGCTCTGCTGCAATCACCAGCAGCCTCTTCCCCCTGCCCCAGGGCCAGCACAGGACCCTCCAGCCCTGTGGGCAGTTCGGGTTTTGCCGTCCCAAGGCTGATCAGCTGTGGCTGCCCCTGGGCTCGGCTGCTTCTGCCCAAAAGAGGAGAGCAAAGGGAAAGAGATTGTGCTGAGGGAGGCATCCCAGAGCTGACTTTGAACCTTCAGCTGCTTCTAAAGGAAGCAGGAGCAAGGAACAGTTGGAGGAATGAGAAATGACAGTATCTGTTTCTGTAAGACTCATTTCAAAAACTTGGAATTTATCAAGTGTTCAGCCTGAATGCATGTGTTACTACTGTCTCATTTGCATGCTAAGTGTTACAGAATGCTCCTTTCTCTTGAAAAAATGTCTGATATTAATTTTTATGAGATTACTGTTCATGTGAGGATACTGATATAGAGCTGAGAGCCTATCGGTGCTTCAATTTCGCTTTTTCCCAGCTCCTTCGTCTCTTCTTTCACTTAAGAAACTGCTCTTGGTTCCTCAGCTTCTAGAAAATAAAAATTTTGCACATCTGGGGAATTCAGGCATGGCCCCCCTGTCTCAGCTGTAAAATACAGGGCACTGCATTATTCCTAGTGCATAAATAACTGGGCTTCCTCCCTCTTCCCCCTGCCCCTACTTTTGGCTCCATGGGCTTTACTTTAACCAGCCTAAGGATCTGTTCCATTCCTTATCCCTGCAATGCCAGAAACATGGAGAGCCTCGAAAAGGCTGTGATATTTCTATAGCTAATATTGTCTTATTGCTCTTTTGTGTTCCTGGAAGCAAACCTTCTACCCCTGACTCCCTCTCCCCCAAATATATCCTGATCCTAAAAATGGATTTTAGCCATTTGAGGTGGGGAGAACAGCATTTGTGCTGATAACTTGTCGATATGGCAAGTTTTAGTTTAATGCAAGCTGGAATTGCTGCACTCTATGAAGGTCTTGAAAAGCAGAATTTAAAATGGAAGTGGCAACTGACCAATAGGTAGTGAGGTTATTGAGGTACTGCTGTAATAAATTGTTGTGACTTTATGAAACGGTGACATAAAGAAAGCCCATTTGGTTTTAGAGCATAATTATCCCATTATTCTACTCTCTAAATTTTGTTTTACTGCTTTCTCCTGAAATAAATTTTAATACAACCATAAGCATATTAAGCCATAAAGCAGTCTGTCCCACGGGCAAGTGTTTGCACTCACGGTGTGTGCTGTGTGTGTGTAAGACAAGCCATAACTTGTGTGACAGGTGCAGGGACCATAAACTCCTCCAGTGACTGAAAACCCTAAAGCACCACCATAATCACAGTTCAAAAGTTTGCACAGGTTTCCCCATTAAACCATTGCTGAACAAGCATGTTCAGTACACAGAGCACAGCTGTAACACCAATTTCCTTAAAGCTTAGGAAAGGAAACAAGCAATGTGGGGTTTTTTGTTTGGTTGTTTTTTTCTTTCTAGTTTACTGACTTAATATTGGCTCTCTGAAGTTGCACCCAGTGTTTGTTGAAGTAGCACGTTTGATGTTTTATTTTGGAGTAGCACTGAGCTGAGGACCTGAACTCCTTTGGAACTACTCATGGAAATCCAGTTGCTGATGCTTATCCTTCCCTCAGCACCACACGGGCTGGGGTCCATCAGCTGCTGTTTCCACGGTCTCCCGTTCCCATGGAGCTGTTCCAAGGCTCTGGGCCTTGGGTTTGGAGGGGGCCAAACTGCTGAATCAAGGCAGATGCCCAGCAGCCAGCCAGGCAGGCTGTCAGTGGCTGAACATGGTGATGTAAAGATGGATATCTGTATTCTGTTTTGTTATATCTTCAAAATGACATGTTGGTCAAGGAAATATTTTCCTGTGCACTTTGTAGCAGAAATATTACCCATTTTTGAGAAAATTTATAGGTAGTATTATCTCTTTAGTCCATAGGAACCTTCATCTGGTTTCCTGATTTTTAGTTGTGTTTTTCTTTAACAGACAGGGTTTAACAGCTGAAGGTGCCAGCAAGGGTTGAGTCCCTGTTGTGCCTGGAGATGTGCCATTAGCAAACACGGCTTGTCACTTCTTTCTGTTTATTAATTTCTGACTCACTGAAATAATCTCTCAGTGGGTAAGAATTATTTTAAAACAACGAAGATGGGCAATAATTTGCTCAGAAGACATAGCCTGGTTATGTTCATCCAAGCAGGGGATGCCAGATAAAGAATAACAAGGCTCTGCTGTAACAAGGTGCTGAAGTTCATGATTAGCTGGGCTGTGCAAGAGCTCTCCGGTGAACTCAGCCCAGCTCTGCCCTGGACAGCCTCTGTCTCAAGGAGCACGTTTGCCAGCAGGCTCTGAGCCCTGTGCTCTTCATTTGCCTTTGTGCATAGGATGATGTTAATTATTGCTTTCCCCACAAAGCCCTGCCTCGGGAAAATGTTAGTGTTAAATGTTATTTTGCAGCAGGCACCTTCTCACTGTCAGTCTGCCTGATTTTCTTTATAAAGGGGTGAGGGTGACATCAATCTCTGGCTCCTCCAGAGCTCCAGTCCCCCAGTGCTCCTCCCTTGGATCTCATTTTCCACGCCACACTGGCCACATCTCTACATGTGGATGCTCCATCATGAGCACCCCTCCCACATGCTGCATGCCCTAAATTGTGGCTGTAGACTTGTTCTGTCTCTGCAGTGACTCCCCTGTATCAGGGTGAGTGAAATACCTCGTACCTATAATGCTACCAGAGTGTGACCATTCATATTGATTAGACAAAATGATGAAGCAGGCAGGAAAAAGGAAAGGGGACAGAGATGCCAGATGTCTCCTGGGTGTGATGGAACACCCTTCAGAGCAGTCTCTTCCCCTCTCCCTGATCTCCTAAGGTATCAATTAAGAGGCAAATCACAGGCAACTCCTGTACTGCACCATCTACAGAAATAACTTATGCTTGTGAAAAATATTTATTCACAGTTCTGGTGATTATGAATTCATGTTGTGATGGTTTCTATGCATCTGAAAAGGAGTAGAAGTGCACTCATATTAAGTGTATATTCAAAGCCACTATTAATAACAAACAGTAAACTCTTTGTAACCCGCCAAAAAAAAGAAGAGAAAAGAAAGGAAGAGGATTGAGGTGTTATGGAACATCTGCCACCTGAAGATAAACCCCCTTCCTCCTGTATTTTGTATAAACAGATCCTACCTGAAGCTTGTTTGCTTAGGTTAATTCCTTTGAGGTGGTAGAGAGCTCTCGGGCTGTGTGTGGACCACCTCACAAGGCAAATTCATTATTCATGGGAAGGTATCGACTTGTGTACTACACTGCATGTGTTCTGCCTTAAATCTGGAAGCCATCATTTATCAGTTTGACATTTTCTAAATCTTACCAAGCACTCTAATCAATGGTTGCCTGCTCTCACTGGGGTTTAGCTGGGCATTTGACCTTGGCAGCATTACTGACTTTCTTTAGCAGGAAGGTTGAGTTTGAAGGGGGTAATCTGTAGTAGGTGTCCTTGAATGATTCATGTAATGGAAAAAAAAAAATAATGGAAGGTTCAAGGGAATACATTCAACATTTTTCAATTAGAGAACTGGTAACATTTTAATTAATTTTCAGAAAGTCAGTCTACTAGGTGTTATCCCTTTCCAAGATGTTAGGTTTCCCTTCCCTCCACTCCCTGCTTTCACAGGTTAATCCAGGGAAATCATGGGTTAATCTAGGGAAACTGATCTTCCCTGGGAGTTAAAGTGAATGCACCACTGACGAGATTTTCACAGATTTGGTAAGGGTGAAAACAGTGCATTCCCAGCTTGGATCTGCCTTGTGCAGTTCGTGCAGGTGATGCAGCCTGAGGATGGCTTTGGGAAACTGGAACATGGGGTAAGAGGCCCGAGACAGAGGGAACATCATCATGCTGAAAATCCACCCTCTGCAAGGTGTGTTGGTTTCCTCCTGCAGTAATCCTGAGTGCTGGAATGAGTGTGAGCTGGAATGCTTCTAGGAAAGATCCTTCACAGCCTGTATTGTGCCCTGTCTGGAGAGAAGAATTTTGTGTAGAGACCAGAATTTATTTGGATCCAGATGGAGTTTGGGGAAGGAAGGTATAGTTACCCTCCATCCAGAGTCTTATCTCCCCATCTTAAACAGTTTCACCCACCATTTGTTAGGGCATGCTGTCATCTCTTACTACTGCAGGAATTAATGTAAGAAATGAAATTGCTTTGATTGTTTAGATTTTTTTTTATACATGCATTTGCACGTATGGAAAAGGTTTCCTTCTAGGACTGTCCTTTTCTCTCTTATGTCTCATGTTTTATCTTGAAATAGAAACATTTTTCTGATACATACTTGGAAGTGAGACTCTGCTTCCTTTTTTTTCTTCCGTGCTGCTGCTTAAGGGGAAAAGTACGTCAGGATGATCTATTGTGGACAGTTAAGTAAATCCAGCACCAATTTGTATTCTGCACTTTTATCAGTAGAACATTTCTCATGGCCTTATCAGGGCAATTTAAAAATATGCAAACTATTGTCAGGTTCTGTGGAGAAGAACAAAAGGATTACTGAATTATTCAAAGTGAAGCTCTGGTGGTGGGTCTGTCTCCAGCTCTGTCGTTTTTCATCGTGCTGTGTATAAATGACTGAGTGTCTGCCTCAGTCCCAGGCTTAGATGTCGACCTTCCTGTACTGACACGGAGATTCCTTACTCATCTGACAGTAACCTTTTCAATATGATCACTTCTGTGCCATACAGTATTAATGGAGCCACAATGAATAATAAACGCTTTTCAAGACAGCCTGCTTATTTCAATTAGGTCACTGGATTTCCCAGGAGTGGCTCCCATTTATTGTCAGGTGTGATGTAGAAGCTCGTGCTGGCAAGTACAGCCTGCTGTTGTGAGAAGAAAAGGCAAATGGCTTTGCTTGAACATCCAAGGATACTGTGTGACAGATAATAAAGACTTCACAGATTGATGCTTGCCATGCAGATGTACATTTGTATGGTGCAGTACCTGAAACAGAGCAGAGATTTTGGACCAAATACCAGTGGAATCTCCAGCTGAGCAGTATTAACCTTTGTGCAAGGCAGCTTGGACCTGAACCTCTTGAGTGTGTTGAAGATGAATAAACACAGAGTTGGGTTTTTTTGACTTTTTAGCACTGCAATGATCATTTCAGTAGGTAGAGCTAATCTGAGATTTGAAATGGTCAGGAACCAAAAGCATTCATAACACTTTTCCAGGTATAAAAAAGGACTTTCTCAAAGTCTTTGTATAGACCCCAAAAAGCTTCCACCTTTTTTTGACATATTTGAAGGAAGGCAGAAAGGAGAAATGTTTTGAGGTTAAAATAAAAAATTCAAGCTAGCATGTAGACTTCAGATAACGTAGAGGACTGGAGCTGCATTAATGGTGCCAAGCTGTGAGGGAGGGTTCCTGTTCCATTGCAGGGCTGGGTTGCCCTGGAGGAGAACATCCCACAGGCATTTCCTCCTGGGCTGTGCAGAGATTTTGTGTTTCTGGGCAGCTCTTTGATCCCACCACTCCTGCCTGCAGGGGTGGGGGGTTCAGCAGGGCTGCAGGTGAGAAGTTGACCATAACTAAGCAACCAAGATTTAGCTGAAATGACACGGGAGGGGCTGTCCAATGTTATCCAGCACTTCAGACCCCAAACTGATGCTGCTCCACACCTAAAATGACGTCTGGAAGTATGGCTGCCTTTTCTGTCCACAGACAGGAACCCCTTGTGATGTTTCCATCTATAGACATAGGGCAGAGGAGTGAAAATATGTGCATCTCTTACGTTGCTTTAATTTTGTTTTGACTTAGGTTTGATTATTTGTGTATTGCTATCAAACTATGATATGGGAAACTTTTCTGTCTAGTTTAAGTAGCTGAATGAGCTATGGCCATTTATAACTTTTCTTTAGCTGATTATAAAATCTGATAAACCTATTAAGTAGAAATTTAAAATGAAGTCTTCAGCTGACAGTTAAAGCAGTGTATTGTTAACAAAACCTCCTGCAGGATTCCTGTAGGCATTTCTCACAGGGTAATAAGCAACCCTGATTCTCCTCCTGTGCAGCAGAACAAAAGCCCTGCTTTTATAGCTTTGTGCAGGGTTTTATGCTTGGTAATAACATGAATTTGTTTCCATTGACAAATTATGTTAGAAGAAAAATCCTGTTTTCTGGTATATCTTGCCTGAATACCTTGGCTGGCTGACTGCCCTGCAGGCTGCCTTGTAGGGAGAATCTGCAAATGGACTAATCACAGTACTTTAGTGGATCTAAAATTTGTTCTTTTCTTTTTTTTCCCCTCTCAAAAGTTTCTTGCAAAGGCAGTGTATTTCTTGTGGCTCTCTGTGGGGTTTGTTCAGCCTTTTCATGCTTCAGCCAGGGAATTGCTTATTTTTTATAGAAAGGAGAAAGAGCCATGGTGCTGAAGCAGAGGGAAATGACAGAGGCTGGTGGCTGAGCTCCTCTCTTTATCTCTGCCTTTCCTGAAGCCCAATTAAATAGACCACCACGTGTGGCAGCTGAGGGCAGGGTTACCTGCCTGACTGGCACATAAACTCTGGTGTGTGTGTCTGCACTTCCTTCTGAGCCCAGCAGGCCCTGTTCCTGTCTAGATACTGGTGTTAAACGTGGAGAATTTCGCTGGACAGGGTCAGTGTTCCTTGGTAGTTGCTGCACAGGGACCTCAGTGCATCCCTTACCCAAAGCTCTTCCAGAACACGTGCCCCACTGCTGGGAAGAGGCAAAGAGCAGGCAGAGCTTCTCTCTGGAGCCCATCTCCTCAGGGGCCTCAGCCTAAACTTTCTGAAATGCCTCCCTCCTCATGGAAGCCTCACTGAGAGTCTTTAGGGGGAATGGAAACTGCGGCAGAGGTGATGGTGTGGGAGAAGCTCAGACCAGAGCCAGCTGTGTCTGGGGGAGAGCACCCAGCCTTGCCCTTGTCCCAGACCTGGGCAGCCTCTGCTTGAGGAGAAGCCGTGACCTGGTCCAGAGTCCTGGGAGCCTTTGCCTGCCATTTCCCCTGAGGTGGCAGCTAAACAATATGTTTCAAGAATGTGCTGTACACTTCCTGAATTTCTGTGAGCCTTAACAATATGAGTGCACTGAACTGTGCCTTGCACTTTTTAACAGCATCTGTCCTCTGTCCCTTTATATCCTGAGTGCTGCTGCTTCTGCATGATAACTTAATTGCTTAATGTCAACTTCAATGTCTAGCTCTCAAGCTTGAAGACATGAGCAAGTGTTTTAACTGAATATGAATATGTTTTAGGATGAGTGTGTTTGAATGTGTTTTAACTGAATATGTTACATTTGTGAGTGTAGCTGGATTGGGAAAGGCTGCTGGATCCTGCTCCCTTAGCTGTTGTCCATTAGAGGTGATTGATCCAATGAGAGATTTTTTGCTTTTCAATGGTTGGCAGGACAGGATCAGAGCACAGCAGCACATCTTTGATAATATGTAATCATTGTGTTGTTTGTACCTGTAACGAGTGATGACATCATACATTCTCGCAGCACTGCAGATGTGATTCTGCCACGGCACAACAAATCCTGCAGCCATGGAAACATCCTGACCACAGCCAAGGCATCCCCTGGGGCTGCTCTTTAGGAAAGATCAAAGCATGAGTGACTTCAATCATCCTTAATCTGTGACCTGAGTATGTGTTAGTGGAACAGCTCCAGGTCGAGCACAGATGTAATTCTGAAAGATCCAAGGATTCACAGGGATAAGAGCAGACAGACTTGGCATGTGATTTCCGTTTCAGTGGCATCAGGGCTGGTGCGATTGACATCAGCTTATTGCTCTCCAGAAAGGTGTCCTTAAATATACGCTGAAAATTTTACAGAAGAAAAAAATTAAAATATGAGCATAGAATAGCTTGAATTTTGTTTTCTTTGTCATCTTTCTTCTTCCTCTTTCCATGTGTTTTCTTATGATTATTTTCTTCCTGGAATTTCTCCCAAATTCACTGTGGCCTATTAAGTTTGTAAACATTTACTCAAGGAGGTGGTGCAGCTTTACTGGGAGGAAGGGAGGTGCCAGGGTTGTTTGCAAGGTTGTTTTTGAACCAACCATCCTCATGTTTCTGTAATAAAAATACTCTAAACAAACAAAACAAAACAAAACAGAAATCCAAAATGGAGTGGCTTTAATTATGTTGCACATAGTAATTTGGCAGTGAAATAATTTCGAGGAAAAAATCTATTTCCAGAGTGCCAGTGAGCCAAAAAAACAGGTGATGAAGAAAGAAGATTAAAAGTGAACATTTTTGGGAATATTGTTCAGTTCCTGCATGACAAATGCCCAAGTGATGAAATATAGATATACAAGCAGGTGAAGGCAGTTCATAGCACCTTTAGGTATACATCAGGCAGTCTTTCTGTCATAAATTTACAGCACCTTTTGCCACTCTGGATGTTTAACTTGCAGATGAACTACTTTTGCTTGCATCAGATGCATCATATGCGGATAATATTTATGCAAATCACAAGCTGGGTTATTTTATGGTTAAATATTTGAAATAATGTCTTTGTACAGGTTTGATTTTCTGCCTCTGACTTGACACCATTCTTCTGGGGGAGAGGGTATTGGATGCATTTTGATAAACAATGCTGAAATGACAGATTTAGGCTTTAAATGAAATTGTGTTCCACAAACTGTGAAACAAAGAGTCATAACTTACCCTTAGCTACATACATTTCAGGGAAAATTATCTTTCATGCTTTGATCTACACTGTATCATTTCACTGAGTGGCCCCATGTGCTGTATCAATCAAACCCACTGAAGATGGGTGAGAATCTCATTTAAAATCAGAGAATACAAATCATAGATTCATCTGCCTGGTGGAAAGGAAAATGTTCCATGAATCCCAGTTTCTCCAATTACAACTGAATTATTTTTGTAAAACTCCAGAGAAGAAGCTCCCGCAGTCTTGGTTCTCGTGCATTTATCTGTTTGCACTGACTGCCTGCGAGAGCCCTGGTCCGGGGCTGCTGAGCGCCCTGGGCTCCCCTCCTGAGCGCCTCCCAGTCCTGCTTGTCCCTGTCACGGGCACCTGGGGCTGCGAACAGCGCGGCTGACACGCTTCGGCTCCGGCAGGGTGGGTGTTTTAATCAGCCTTTGCCTCGGGGTGGTTGTCATGCAGGCACCCGCACCACGTCCCCAGGTGCCTGAGGTGCCTCACCTCGGGGAGCTCACACCTGGAATCTGTGCCAGATCCATCCCCAGGTGCCTGATGTGCCACAGGGAGCTCACACCTGGAATCTGTGCCAGATCCATCCCCAGGTGCCCCGGGGAGCTCACGCCTGGAATCTGTGCCAGATCCATCCCCAGGTGCCTCACCTCGGGGAGCTCACACCTGGAATCTGTGCCAGATCCATCCCCAGGTGCCCCGGGGAGCTCACGCCTGGAATCTGGGCCAGATCCGTCTATTCCCGCTCACCCCTGCACAGGGGCTGGATCCGCTGATGAGACTGGGGAGGGGGGAAGGCAGATGAAGGAGGGATGCTGCTGCTCACCAAACCTGCTGGGGAATGAAATGAACCTGCAGGAGGCGAAATGGGGCAGTCGGGTCCGGGCTGCTTTGATTCTGCCCGCGCAGGAGGTTACAGACAGTCTGAAATGCATTACAGCAGACACCCACTTTTCATTCCTGAACTTCCCCTGAGGAAGTGCCCGTTTTTATTTCTCTCAGATTTGTAGTAGCTTTTGCTGCCCATGACTCTGTCTTGATGTCTTACTGGGCTCCTGTTCTGAGTCCTGCAGAGCTGGGGAGCTGGTAAGGCAAAGATGAGCCAACAAAATGATCTTTTGGGTTCCCTTCCCTGAAAGCTGTGCTCCCTGTTCTCTGCTCACTGCCTGCCATTAACTTTAAGTAATAGTATTTCTTATTAATATCTCTGCAGGTGAATCAGGCCCTAAAACTGCTGTGAGGCCGCTATTTTGGAGTGTGGTTTGCGTTGCTTAGGATACTCTTGCTGCTTCGTTTCGCTCTGTTCTTTTGACCTGCCTGGCAGGGGGAATGTCTGTGGTTTCAGGAAGACTGTTTGAGTGGCAGGTGCCCTGCAGGATAAACTGGACACTGGAACAGTGTGGTCCCCCTCTGATCTTGCCCCCAGTCTATGAAGAAGCTGATTTAAGGAAAACATACAAGGCTGCCCTTCGACTTTATTTATTTATTTATTAAATGATTTTTCGGAGACGGCTTGGAGAGGTTTTCACATCCTCCCATAATTTCCTCTCCTTGATTTTGGACTTTCAGGAAAAAGGTTGTTCTACCCCTCATGGTATTTTGTAGTACTTGCAATAAATCACACAATTTTCAGTCTTTATGGAGATGATCAATTAGTCATGTCCTAAGTTACCACACAAAAGCTGTAGAAGCCAAGGTGGGGCACATCCCACTGGGAACCTGCTGTGGTCACATGTGGATGCACAAGTTCTTTCCTCTCTGGTTCTGGCTGTGCAGGTATCACAAAATGTGCACTCAGCCTACAGCAGCTGCCTGCATTTTGGCACGAGAACATGGATTTTCAGAACCGAGATAGAAATCCCATTTTAAATATACTGGGAGGGGAACATCTGTGAAAAAACACAAGAACAACTTAAATATCTGCCCCTCTACAGGGAAATTGCCCATTTTCTCATTTTATTTCAGATAAATCTGTGAGTGCTGCACTGTTTACATATGTAAATGCAGATTTGAAATGGAAGAAGTGACTGATTAATTTAGCTCAAGCTCTTAACATGTGCATTGTTTTTAATGTTAATTGAACATTTTGTTCACAGGGTTACTGACTTTTGCCACAGCTTAGACCGTACTTTTAGGTAGTTTTGTAACTAATCTAAACCTGTATCCTGTTCTGCTTCTGATGTTAAATAAGTTATCCTTAGTTCAGGTGAAGGGCACATTCTCTGTTTATTGTGATACTGTGAGACGAGGGAGAAGAAAGGGAAGAAATTTTGGCACTTGATTGCTGGGCTTTTTTCAGCTGTTACTAATTTAAATACTGTGACTGTTGAAATAATCCTTCGTAATCCTTGAAGATACCTTCTAGCTCTCACTTGTGCTCAGCTGGGGAAACCTAGACAGCTCTCCCATCATCTGGTGAATTCCAGCATTGGCTGCAGACACAAAGTCATAGTAATCCTGCAACAATTTAAAAGCCATTATCGTCAAATTTTAAGGGGAATCAACACTAAAGCTTCCAATATTAGACCTTTTCCATTAGTTATAAGTGAACCTGTGCTCTGGTGCTTGGTAGTTTTATTTGTCTGTTCAGCTGGGTAATGACTGTTTTGCACAAACAAAAATTGGGCTCAAATTTTCATTTAACCTTTCTTTTTTCATTTGTTAGCAGTCTATAACTAAAATCCTTTCCGGCATATCTCAAGGTGATTTGAAAGTGGGTCACCACAGAGCAAATGTGTGGTTAACTGATGGAAATACTGTGTTGCTGTAGTTCTCTCCTGTGCTTTTAGCAGCAATACATTTACCGGGTTTGGTTGTTTGTTCAGTCTGGGAGGAGACAGAGATTGCTGTGAACAGATGACACGGTGTCACACTTGGTTTTGTATGTGAAGTACAACATATTGTTAAAATTATGTCTTTAACCTTTGTCTGTCTCTGCCTATAACCATAAATTTCAATTATCTTACAAACACTGCTCTTTGTTCAGCTTATTCTGCCAGCTGTAGAGATGTGCAAAAATATTCCTCTTTCAGGAAAGACACCCAGAATTGTCTTTTTCATGCAAACAAAACAATTCTTTCCATTTCCCAGTATCATGCTTTCTAATTAGAGAAGAGACATTGCTGAAGGTCGAAGCCTGTGACACTCAATTTCACTCAGGCTGGGTGTTACCCAAAGGATTCACCAGCTTCAGCTGTCACAAAAAAAGCTGTCACACTGCTTTGGCAGTGGAGGCAGAGCTCTCACTTTGTGTGTATGAGAGAAAAGAAGGTATATCAAGGTTCCCTGAGACACTGTGTGATAACTGCCTGTGCTTTGAAATCTTCACTTTTAAGTGATGAATTTTTAGACTTTTAAGGTTGTGGGGTTATTTGTTGTTGTTGTTTTAAAACTGAGTGATTTTTAACTTACTGTTTTGTCTGTTCTGTAGCAAGACCAGCCATTAGTGGTGATCAAATACACCCATGCAATTTGTGTGCTACTGTACTTGGAGTGCTTTCATGGAAGTGAAACCTCTTCCACCAAACTTGGGTTTGAGGGATAAGATGTTTGCACCACAATAGGATGCAGAAGCAGAGAGCAGAAGTTTAAGGTGTGTGCAGGCCTTGGAAATGGGAACCTGTGATATACTGGAACTTCTCTGAAAGTGGGAGCAGCTTTGTCTTCACTCCCAGAGTCCATCTAGCAGAAGTGGGTGCTGCAGCCAGGGTGTGCACGGGAGGGATGAGAGCTGGAGCTGTGCTGATCCATACAAGCTAAACCAAAGGCAGCTCTGTCTCTAGCTGACATTAACGTGTGTTGGTCTGTTTTCGTCTCACTGGGGTAAACCTGTTATGTTCTCAAGCAACTCCATAGTATCCCAAGGATAATTTCAATATTATAGTTAGAAATGGTTGTTGTAATTGCAAATGTAATTTTACATATTTATTAGGTCTTCGTTCTGTCTGGCTAAATCTGTGCCATCCATCCACCGAGAAAAAAAAACCACAAAAAGCGCACCTTTTACCTGAAAATTTTTCAGGAATTGGTATTGTTGTGGTTTAACCTCAGATGAGAAACACCAGGCAGCCACTCACTCCTCTTGCCCTTCCTGTCAGCCCACTAGGGAGGAGAATTGGGTGTGGAAGAAGTAAAACTCATGGCTGTAGACAGAACAGTTTAATAATTGAAACAAAGTAGAATATAAGAACAGTTTAATAATTCTGGAAGGAGTGCTCTGGTGGTGGTGTGTGTACCTGGGCTTGGCAGGTCGGTAGGATCACAAGAGGGGATCGTTGTCCTGCGGTGTCAGACCAGGTTCTGTCCCCAGGAAACTCTTTTTATTGCCAGTGTGAGAAGCAATCCAGAGCTGTTTGCTTGTGAGGAAGTAAGGTAACAGCAAAATCTGCTTCTGCAGAAAGCAGAGCTCCCTTTACCCTGTGGGTTGGTCCACAGGCGCTCGGCCGATCGCTGACCAGAAAATCACCCCCAGGGCATGGCCCCTTGTGGGAGCGCTGAGCTGTATCCGTGTGCCACGCGGGGAGTCCGGCAGCTCCTCTCCTGCGGGCATGCCCTGACATTCCAACTGCATCCTTCCAAACAGCTCTCGGTGTAAAATGCAGAGGTAACATCGAGCATGTTAAAGAACACCTGTTGTTAACACAGCAACAACTTTGGTTAAGCAAATACTTGCCGTAGGACTGTATATCCTTTTGAAAGCGAAGCTTGAATTAGGTGGAAAGCTTGCTTTCTGCTAATTAATTGCCTGTGCTGACGTCAGTAAATCACTTCCATGTTACAAATTTTTTTCCCCCCTCCTCAACTTTGTAATTGAAAATTTTCCCAGATATCCTCGCTTGGTAGGATTTTCTCTTGGAGAGAAGTTTTTATTGCAAGCTTCTCTTGCAAATACATTCTTCCAATAAACTCTAAATCATTTGCCATATTTCTATCCTACTGTCAAAATGCAAAGGCTTAATATAAATCTATCAATCTTACTTGTCTAGTCATATCTATCTATCTATCTATGCCAACTCATTTCTAGCAGCGTAGCTTTCCTCTTGAAACTTGGTCCTGTATTTCTGCATCTACTGTTGCATTTCTTTTGAAAACGTGGCAACTATTTAACCCGCTTACTGCACCTACAAAAGCTCTTAAAGCTCATCAGGGTAAAGTGTGGACTTTATAAATACGAAATGTATCTACATAGAGAATAAAGCAAACATTTGAAAATGTTATTTTCTGGAGAAAAGGAAAAACTTTGCATCTTCCTTATGTGAACACGGAACAAGTTAATAAAGAGTCTGTCACTCTGGTAAAAGTTGTAATTGAAGTTTTTTAAGCACTGTCAGAGTACCTCTACCTCTGGCATTCTGACTTTATTGAAGAGATGTAAATATCACCTTGATAGCTACTCTTCCATTATATTTATAAAACTGTGGGCTAATATACAAAATCCTATTTGTAGCTTTATTGGTTGTTTTTCAAAATGTCTTTTAATGCTGCCAGTAGGTAGTCATAAAAGGTGCACTTTCCCTTATGCCACTGAGAATTCCTGCAGCTTTAGTTTTAATAAAATGTATAAACCAGAACAATATCAACAATATTGGTAGATTTAGTATCCCAACACACATTTGAAGTAAACATGCTAGGTATGAAAGGCATAAACTTCATGTACATGTATTTGTATTTTAAATGTCCTTGGAAGATAACCTTTGAGAAAAAAGTTGTTTGTGCAGTGATTGAGAAGCAGCCTGACTTTGTCACAATGACTCTTGACAAAATTACTTTTTGCACAACACAGTGAACAAAAACCTAATTTAATTTGTTTTATGATGCATAGAGGTGAGCTGGAAGCATTTGTTTATTTCCTTTCCTGGTTCTTGACCATAGACGCATTTGGAGCAGTTAATCTTCCTTAGTTTTGCTGGACTTGTCCCTTGAACATGGGAAAGCATTTTAATGTCATTTTCCTCTGGTTTTTACTTCAGAGACATGTGTGTATCTTCATTGTATACAGAAGCCTTTTTTCCCATTTGGTTTTCATTTTTTGGTGGAAGTTGGTGCTGCTAAAAAAAAAAAGTTAAATAGAATTATAATGTAGTGTCAGAAGCTTCCTCCTTGTTTCACTGTTTGCACAGAAATAGAGAACATTTATGTGCGGTTATTGGTATCCTAAATCGTCCATTTGCACTTTCTTAGTAAGATGTGATGTTTAGCATTTTTCAGGTTAAAAATATTCTTTTTTAAGTGTTGGTGGTTTCCCATATGTGAACGTCATAAGGAAACAAAATGCCCTAAACCAGTTTTCCCAATTCCCAAAAGACAATTTTTTGTTTTCTTTTTTTGTCATATTATCAGATGTAATAGGACAGATTTGTCCAAACCCAGAGCATTTCTGGGTGCAGATGCCTTCATGCTTCAGCCATTACCTACATCATCATCAGTCAAAACTTAAAAATGTTATTCCACAGCTACTCATTGATCTGGCTGCAAGCTGGAGATGTTATAATTAAGGTGGTGGCAGGATTTCCATTCCTGTTTTCTTCAGCAGAAGGAGCAGTTAGTGCTCACCAGCAAAGGAGATAAATTGTGATGCGGGCTGCCTGGAGCAGCCATCGGCTCCCAGCCCTGCCTCGCTGACCCAGCCACGCTCCCGAGCCCGTCCCTGGCGGGCAGAGCACAGGCAGGGAGAGCTGGTGACTTACCTCGTGTACCCTGGGGAGTGCAGGTGGTTTGGGGTCTGAATCTGGTGTGCAGGACAGGTTGTTCTTACACAGGTGTTTTTTCAGTCGGTTAGAATTCACCCATTCAGTGAAATACTCTTGCAGTGTTCAAAGGAAGTGAATTGTGTTCAAATTTTAAAGGAAATGCAGCTAACCCCTGTAAGACAGGCATGGCATCCACCACCAATATTGCAAGATATGGATTAGTTTAACAAATCACCTCAGTTGGTATTATTTGCTTGTACTGAGTTATGCAGACAAGGGACTAGAGGGTATTGGTGGATGACTTTTTGTCCACTGTGTAAATCAAGACATGAAAATTTGGTGTTTGAAGCATCTTTCTCTTGCCTCTTCTTAATTTTGTGTTTTCCCTTGCTGGGTGTCTCAGTGCTCTGTGAATCCCACAGCACGTAGAGCACTCCTATTCCTAATCTAGGAGATGAACACCAGCTGGAACACGTTTGTATTTGGCATGATGTGGATGTTTTTAGGAGGATCACACAGTGGTCACAGCTGTGTGTCAAGGGGATCCTGCCTCTGGGTGCCATGAGCTCCCACGAGATCTGACCCACCCCTGTGGTGTGTTCTCACACCACTGGAAAACACAGTTTGGGGTATAGATCCTGTGTAAATTAGGGGTCTGAGAAGTTTTTAAGGAATATTGGTCGATAAAATGTTGCAGAATTTTACAGCTGGAGCTCAAGAGTGGGGTACACAGAAAAATGGAAGAACAGGTAAGGGCGTGTATGATGCTTGGTCTTCAGTTGGTAAGAAAAAACCTGAGATGCTGGAGCTAAAATAGAGTCCAGAAGTGGTTAAAGGTGTGACCCTAAGTAGGAAAATCAAGAAATACTTGTGGCAACTCATATAAAGGATGGAGCATGGATCACAGAGGATTTCAATTACTTCAAGTTTGACTGGAATAATAATTGCTTAATGCTTGAGAAAAGATACATGTGTTAGTGTAAGGGTTTTTTCACTTGCTTATACAAATTGTAAGAGAAAACAATCTGAGAGGTTATTTTGGATGTAATCCCAGGAATTGAAGCAGGGCCTGTATGATAAATAAGATAGATGCTGGTGAGCTTTTATAAGGTTGAGTGATCATACTGCTATTGGATTTGAAATATTCATGAGGCTACAATATGTACAAAGAGTAATGGCACACAAATATTAAACTTCGAAAAGTCAGTATTCGAAGAAGTATGTAATGAATTGGAGAAGACTGATGGGGATGCAACTATTGTCCCCAAAAACATGTTGTGAGAGAATGGAGGAAATGTTTTAGGAACAGATAAGAAAGATGCAATCTGTATTCTTTTCAATAAAATGTAAATGTCAAACATGTCATCAGTCATCTCAAGGCAACATTTCAGCAGTGAAATAGGAGACTGCAGATAGATTAGAAAGAAGAGTCAGCCTTGGTAAATTATATAAAAAAGAAAATAATGTAGGAGCAAAAATAATACATGGAGGATACAAAGTGAGACTTGCAACACCACAGAAAAGAGCAAGGCGATTATGTTCGGAAGCTGAAACCTTTTTCTGCTTAAAAATAATAATGGGAATTAGAGAGATTAGAACTAAGTGAAGTTCGGTTCAAAAAAGCCCATCTGTTCCTGCCACTTCATGGTTTCCTAATCTTCTTTTTTATCCCCACAGACATCAGTTCTTGCTCTTCAGAGCAACAGTTTGCACGGCTTTGTTCACTTACATTTCTGACTAGAATGATTCCTAATGAAGATCCTGTTTGACTTTTCCATTTATTATTCCTGTGTAAATTACCAGCCAATTCCTGGTATTCTCCTATTCCTTTTAAGAACACACTGCTTTTTGAATTTATCGGTATTATTCAGAATTTATCGGTATTATTCAGAATTTATCAGTGTTTTAAAGCTAGATTGGGCTGAACTCTACATGGCTGAGGGTTAAATGGAAACAAGTCTTTTCTCCCCATGCTCCCAGGATTATTCAGGCGTTGGGTTTGAAAGTGTAGCCTTATAAATTGGGTCTGACTTGCTCCACTACCTCTGTGACCCTTATGCCCCTCCCTTGGAGGAATAAGGGTCACACTTGGTAGTTCCTCTAAGCTGGTGTCCTTGCTCTGATAATCCTGATAACCTCATGGGTCATCCAGGATTGGGGTTAGCCCCAAAACAGCTCCTGGCTGCCAGCCCAGCTGTGCCAAGTAGGTGTGTGCTTGACAGAACAGTTGCTACAAGCACTGTACCTGGCAGAGCTTCCATTTGTGTCTTCTCCTGGGTCTTCAATATTTGGATCATATTTTAGTCAACAGGTGTTTTTTTCGTTGAAGAAAAACCTTTGTGCCCTTGCTGTTTACAGAGCTGGATTCTGCTGCTCAGCTGACCTTAAAACATTCATTGTTCTGTGGCTGCTCCAGCGTGCTCACTTACGTGCCTGACAGCGGCATAAATGCCGTGCTCGCGAACCCGCCTGTCTTCAGGTGCTGAAAGGAGCCCAGAATCCATCAGAGCTGCTCCTTGGGAGTCACTCCAGGACAGCCACAATCATAAAAATGTCTGGTGCTGGGCCCGGATTTTCAGCTGGTGTAATAAGCCTTCCAGTGAAGGCAGTGGAATTGCAACAATTTGTAGCACACAACGCGATCTGTCTCACCGTGCCACTTGTTTTTGAGATAAGTGTCCTGGTTGTGCTGTGCTGTGCAATTCCTGCAGTGTTAGTTTGATTCACAGTATGATCTATGTCCTTTGCTAGGAGCACCATGATGTGGGGATCTGGTGGTTCTTGTAATCAGGAGACAAGACTGGAAAGAGAATGCTCTTTTTTTTTTTTCTCCCTGAAAAGCTATTTTCTGCGTTCGTTTTACATCTCTTAAGTATCTAACTGTGAGCTGAATGATGTGAATCAAGGCAAACACATTCAACTTCTCACTGGTGGGACTGCTTAGAATTTCTCATAGATATCCTCAAATGTTTTCTCAACAAAGTCAGTCACCAATTTGTTCAGTTCAAGACTCTTCTGAAGTGTCCTCTTTTTGTGATGAGGATCTCTCAAATCAGATGCAGTTTTCACAGGAGAGCGGTTTCAGTGCTGTTTCAGTGGAAATGATACTTCCAGCCTTGTACTCATTCTGGGGGTTTTTGGTGCACACACTGTGGTTTTAGCCTGAGTACTTCAAAGACACACACCAGTGTTTTTATGCTTTAAATGTCTGTCTTGTACAGATTTTGATCTTTGCGTTCTGGAGAAATTTACTTGTTTTGTAGCACTGGAAATATTTTGAATTCATCATCAATAAATAAAAATTAAAATCATTTATGAAGAGGAATAGTGACCAAAATTCATGGATAAACATCCCAAAGCTGCTTTCAAAAGACTATAGATAGGCAATAATACACCCGGCTGCTCTCTTCTGCTAATGTGTAGGCAAACATGGTCATCAAAAGAGTCTTCTTTAACTGAAGTTTTTAGTTGAAATTAAATCTCTCCATAATAAACAATGAGGATTGTTTTTCAACCCATTTATACCTCTGGTAATGAAATCTAAGGATTTGCTGCCTGTAGGAGTGTTGGGAGGATAGGAAGATTTGATTGTCTTTCTTGACACCATATTTTGTTAATTTTTCTGCCTAGACAGTGGAATCACAAAAAGCAATAACTCGCATGAAGACAAAATTCTCAGGGTTGTTGTCATGGAAACAAAGTGGAAGCAGCTCCTTTTCCTTGAATAAATCCAACAGCCAGGCTACCAAAGGCTGAGCACAGAACTCGTACGTCCCTGACCAGGCAGCCGGGCGAGCCCGAGCCCGCGGGGCCTCCCCTGCTCAGCCTTTCCCAGGAGAGCTGAGCAAGTGGCCTCGGGCTGATGTAAAGTGGGACAAGGACAATATTAATTTGCTTGGACAGGGACATTACAGGACAGGTTGCTATTCTTCTGTATTTTATGTTGGCTGGACTCCAAGTTCATTAACCCTGTCAGTCTGTGGCTCCTGAACCAGAGAGGCTTCAAGAGCTGTTCTGTTCACTGGCACAAATCTTGTTTGTGCTCACAAAGCTGGGTAATTGTATTTGAGGAAGCGAAGGAGCTCAAGAGTATTGGTTTCTCTGCCCTAAAAAGTACCTCAGCAATGATCTTGTTTTTTCTGCTGAGAAAAGCCAGCAGCTTTCTAACCTTTGTGCACACTTTTGCACTTGAAATATGGTATCTTGCTGCTAAAAAATTACCATAATACAGCTTTGTTTTAGCATTTAAGTGCTTGTTTTATGGGTTTGGCTCTGTAAGGGAGGAAGAGTTTGCTACTGCATTTCAATCCTGCAGGACAGCAAGGAGCAGAAGGGAGAGAACTTGGAGGGGGATGGTAGGATAAGAAATTATTTTATTTTAGTGAAATCTTGGTAATTACTATTCACCTGTTGGGCCCGACCCAAAGTATATTTGAAGTCAATGGAAAAAGCTCTTGCTGGAGTGTTAATGGCCTTTAGGTGATGATTTCATACATTACCATGAAACAATTGGGTTCTTCAGGAGTGTAGCCTGTCTGCTCTAATATAAGGTATGTGAGTATCCTGAAATAAACTATGGAGCATGTGACCCTCCTTCAGACAGAGACTGCTTAATGCACAGGCACAGAAGGTTTGAGGAGGACTGAGGTGGCTGAGCTGGAAGTACTGTGTGGCATTGTGCAACCTGAAAGTGTATTTTGTTCTTTCCAAGTAAAATGGTATCTGCTCTTTGTTGCATTAATGGCCCTCATTGCTCCCTTCACATTAAATGTGAGAAGGGCAGGAATAACCCTTGTAGACTCTCATGAAGGTTGAGTTGTGCCTTGTGCAAGTACTTTCACAATTCAGAAGCTCTGCAGTGAGCACCTTTTGGCAGAGCTGCAGTGTGCAGCTAGTACATGTCAATGCTGTGAACAGCAGGGAGCCTGATCAAAGTTAATTGTCAGAGCAGAATTAATTTTATTTGGTTTCTCTCAGTCATGAGATGTGTTATCAGAGATTCATGTCCATTTTATGTTGGGTGCAATGGATCAATGAGCAAAAATTCTGTGTTTCTGTTGGTGTCTAAGAAGATACTCATTGGCTTGTACTGTATCCGAGCACACTGGTGCAGGTCGTACAGCTGCAGAGCTGGCACCACGTGTCCACAGAAGGCTGTGTTTAAATTTAAAAACAGCTGGAAGAGTGAATCCTTAATTCAATTAAGAAAATACAGTGTCACAAAAATTTGGATTTGAATCTGAGTTGAATTTACTTCCGTTAAACCCAGGTGAGGAAATATCTGAAGAATCCAAGTTTTAAGTGTGCTTGCTATTTTCTGTTTGGTGTTTATGTGGCAGGTGGAGTCCATTCCTGCTTATCATATGCCTTTTCATTTTTTACTGATGTAGGTTTTAAAATAAAAAAACACCTTTGTTTTTGTTTTGTTTTTTGTTACTGCTTCTTGCTGTTAACCTTGTGTTTATTGATCTGTTCTTATCCTGGAGTTTGCCATGGCTTTTTCAGGGAGGATGTCTATAATGCAGGTATGTCTGTGTGCTTTAGGGATTAAAAAAAACCCAGCTATTTTGCATACAGGGTAAAATTTGAGTTTCTTGATCTCTCTTCATACTTTCCACACCTCTGTGTTGCAAAGGTAAATCCAAATATTAGAGCTGAACAAAACAATCTCCTTCACTGCAGACATTTGAACAGCTGCACATGAAAGGATAAAAATGTTTTGCCAAGTTAATCTCATATGATTTACTGCCTATGCCTAATCTGCTTGGAAGTGGCTATGAATATTCTAATATCCTTTGGAAATTGCTGCCTGGGCTGACGGCAGCTGGGAAAAGCTGTGAGCTTTGGGATGGCTGCCTGCGGAACATGCACCTGCCCACCTGCCTGGAGCAGTCGTAGGCAGAACCTTGGAACAATGAAAATTCATTGTTATTTGTTGCAGCCATAAAAACAACACTGCCTGCATTCCCAGGAACTTCTGGAAGACTGAGCAAATACGGGCATGACATTCACAACCTGTTAGGTAAATTTATGGTTGGCGTTTGGGGAGTTAGTGCTAGCAAGAAAGGTGAGGCAGAAATCCCAAGGCAGGGCTATGCCAGCCCTGCAACCTCAGCTCAGTCCTGCGGGTTTTCCCTGCTCCCGTGGGGAGCTGCAGCCGAGGGATGGGCTGGGCACTGCCCCACGGGGGTCCCTGCACCTGCACCGGCCTTACTGCTCTGCTGAACCCGCTGAAACCGACACGGGACCCCACGTAAATATGGAGCAGGGACACGCATAAATGTATCATTGTGTTCTACTTAAAAAAACCAAACAACAACTTGAGCAACTTTTCACGCAAAATTACCTTTGTGTACAGTGGTTGAGGCAATCTGTAGGTATGCAAGTCTGCTAAGTGCAGCATGCTGGCTGAACTAAATGCTGAGGGAGCTTTGGAAGAAGCTGTTGTGGAGTTGGAATATGACCTACTCACATTATTGATGTTGTAGCATATTTTTATGTAATAACATATTGATAACAGCTTTTCATTGCAAGTTAGTCTGAAAGGCCTTTGTTCCTCGGGGGCACATTGTGGAGCTGGAGTGATACACTTTTGAAAACAAGGTCATTGCAGTGTGTCATGACTCGTGCACTCTAGAGCATAATAATATTTGGAAATTCAGTTTTGGGGTTTTTTTTGCCTATACTTGGGATCCTAAAGGGCAAAGGTTTCTGGAAGAGGCCAAATTATGCCCAGCAAGGATGCCTTTCAGACCTTGTTCTGTTTTCCAAAAGTAATTGCTGCTGCCTCAGGGAAACACTGGGATGTGTTTATATCACTAGGGATTGTGAGCTTATTCTGTTTTTTCACAATATTCCATGTGTGCATAATTGATGTTTTAGCACTTTGCACTGCCTGCATGTATTTATCTCTTTGTTAATAAGACAAATATTCTTAGACTCATAAAAAGCAACTGACATGAGCTAAATTGGGATGTCCTGACTAAAGACCTTAAGTAAATAAACAGACTTTAGTATGGGCAAGTAGTGCTAACTGTAATTACCTGGGGCTGTGTGCCATGGAACTGGCACAGAAGTCAAACAAGCTAATTTCATTATTTTAATGGAAGTTTGCATCCCATTCATTAGACTGACATATGACTCGTCATTAGTAACAGTTCGTTTCAAAAGCTGTGGTGGATAAAGGTTGATTAAAAGTTAATGAGGCCCAGGCCCATTGCATTACCATAGTGTCGAGTTGTTTAAGTCTGTGGAGCTAAAATAAGAGCAGGCTTTAAATACTCTCTTGAGTTTTCTGTTTCATATGATTTATATATTTATGCTTTCAGCCACGGAGGAGCAAGAACTTGTGAGTAGTTTTCCTTGCTGTAGATATCATCAATAAATTATTCAGTTAAATAAGTTGTTAGCAAAACCAATTGCTGTGTCATACTGATGCATTTTTAGAAAATACATTTTGTTGATAATCCAGTAAATGTAGGACTTCATTAACTGGAGCTCTAGTTGCCCTCAGTTCCCTGGGAAGTCAGAGGCATTTGATTGGCACCTAATATGCCAATTTACCGTGACTGGAGTTGCCCATCCTCTTGCCAGCATCAGTGCTCACAATTTAGTTTTAGGAGCAGGGCTCTGCTATGAGCAGGCCAATCTCTTTAAGCATCAGCATGTGGGTAATTTCCCTGGAAGCAGTAACTGGAATGCTGAATGTAAATGCAGTCAGTGGAGGTCAGGCTGATTTCTGTCACTGTGTGGCTGGGGCCATTTACTGAAGCTAGAAGCTAAGTTCTGGATTCCTCGGGTATTTGTTTAAATACTTGCAAAGGCTGAACTAACTTCAGATTGATGGTTTTCCCTGGGGCCAAGAGGTGCCTGTTTATAGCAGCAGAGGAGAGGGTAGAAGGAATAGCTGTGAAGCAGAAACAGAAACCCAAACCTAGTCCATAAAATCAGTATGGAAATTTATTTCAAAACAAGAAGAGGAGGGGAAGGCACAATTACACTTTAGTTGCATAAAACGTCCTGAAACAGCAGCCCTTCTGTGTTCCAATACTCATTCCTCTGTTCTCTCAGTCGAGGGGGGCTGCAGGGCCCAGGCTGACAGCAGGGTTAGGAGTCTCTCACATATTTGAAGCTGAACTGGAGCATTCTAACAGGGGCTGTTCTAGGAGCAGTACTCCTTAGAGGAAAGTGAAATGAGAGTAGTAGTTCCTTTGGCATGAGCAGTGACAAACCTCTGAACTCCCAGGACCTGGAATTGGTTTAGGAAAGGTCCAAGGTGTTTTGTGCCACTTTCGTTGTACCCTGTGGAGTTTCAGGTCTTCCATGGCTGTTGCCCTTTTTTTGCTTCCTTACTAAGTGTAGGACCAGCTGTAATTGAGCAGCAGCCTGCCATCTTCCCATGAGCCTGGTGCCAAATGTTTCTGCATTAAGAAGAATCACCATGTAACTAAATTATACAGAGCCATGGTCAAAGGGAGCTTCAGAGGGATGTATCTGGGAGAAGAGGTGGAGGCAGAATTGCTTTTTAAATTCCTAATTGCCGAATTATTTGAGGTGACTCCGGGGTGTAGAGGTAGTGTGAGTACCGCTCCTGCCCTACTCCTCCAGGGGAATGGCACTCCCTCACCAGCCCCTGGCGGGGGATATCGACCCCACCTCTGCAGCAGCTTCGTGCTGGCGCTTTGCTGCCCAGTGGAAGGACTCTTACACCCATTTGCAGCTCATCCCTTCCTTGTTGCTGCAACAGCAAGGCTGCACCTAGCACTGTGCCAGCTCTGGAGAGGGGTATGGTGCAGGAAGGCAGAGGTATGGAAAGACTGGATTAGTCTGCATCGTGTAGCAGAACTTGGGGGACAAAACTAATCTTAGTGATGTCAGTGGAGAATTTTGATACTCTCCTAGTACTGCCTTTTTTCATCCTTGCAAGCTTTAGCAAAATGCAATTGCTTTTCGCCCAGGTGAATGACACCAGACACAGTTTAGTCTGCTGGTCACTTCTGAAGCCAGCACAGGATGGGGTTAAGCTGTATAAAGCTTTAAATATGATGTACCTAGGTGCTCATGTTCCAAGCTGGTGTGTCACCATGCTTCAGGGGGCTCAGCAGGACCTCAGGGTCATGCTTTGCTTCAGCCCAGCAGCCTTGCTGTGGTCTTGTGAGCTTGGGGTTCAGCATACACCTAATCTGGTTGTCAGACCCCAAAGCCCAAAGGTACTAAGCATTTTATTAACAAATACTGACTCATTCAAATAGCAACTTGCATTTCTCAGTGATTTTGCAGCCCTCCCCGAAATATCTTTGTTGCTTAGCGTTGTCTCTTCAATATGCTTAACTTCAGTTTATATGCTCTGTGGAAGAGCTGAACTTAAACCAGGAGATTGTCAGGGAGATCTGTAGTGACCATATGGTATTATAAAATTACAAAAATGTGAGAGAGGGTTGAGCCAGTTCCAGTTGCCAAACTTACTACTTGCTTCTAATAAACACTGAACTATCTGGCATCTGCTATCCCTCAGGTAATACCATCAAGAGTGGAAGTAAATGTTTCCTTTTAATTGCATTGTTTATGTCTAGAGGGTCCGGGGAGATCATGTGATGTTTATCTAGCTTTTCCATGCATACTGAATCAGCCATTTCAGGGAGAACTTCATTATTCTTGCCAATTTTCTCTTCAATTAGACTGAAGTTTCACTTGTAATTTTTTGGAATTGTGTTCTGTATGACTTCAGAAGTGAAAGTCCCAGCAGTTACTTTCAGTATGTTTTTTGACAGGATTGTTTCTTTTATTTTAACTCTTATTTAGTATTTTGGCAGTAAAAACTAGGTCAGTGCTTTCAAGGAAATCTGTGGATGAAAAGTGCAGAATTGGTACAGATTTAAGGCTCCTCGGGTCAGAGAGAGGTTTGGGAATTGAGTTCTATTATTTGAACCAAAAGGAATTTAGTAGAGCTACAGCTGAGGGAATTCTGTGAAAAAGCTCTACTGAATATAACTGTCTGCCCTGCAAAAAGTAGGAGTGTATTAAATGGAGAAAATTCTTTGTGCAATGACTAGAGTTTTGTATAGTTATAGAGAAATCTCTCATGCTTTCTGTAGGAGATAATTAGAATAAACTGTGTGTGTACCTTCTCGGAATGGTCTTCCTGTGAGGAGAGGATAATCCCATCAACAGGCCATCTCCCAGCATCTCCCTGGGCTGGTTTTGGCTGGGACAGTGTTGGTTTTCTTCACAGTAGCTGATGAGGGGCTGTGTTTTGGATTTGTGCTGGAAACAGTGCTGGTAGTACAGAGGTGTTCTTGTTACCGCTGGGCAGCACCTGCACAGAGCCGAGGCCTTTTCTGCTCCCACCCCAGAGCGAGGAGCAGGAGGGGACACAGCTGGGACAGCTGAGCCCAAATGGCCCCGGGGGTGTCCAGACCTTACCATGTCGTGCTCAGTTTATAAAGATGGGGGCAGGAGGAGGACAGGCAGCACACACACGTTTGGAGTGACGGCATTTCTCTTCCCAAGACACCATCAGGAGTGATGGAGCCCTGCTCTCCTGAGCACCTGCCTGCCCATGGCCACTGGTGGATTCCTCCTGCTTTGCTTGTGTGTGCAGCTCCTGCTTTACCTGTTAAACTGTCTTCATCTCAAGCCATGAGTTTTCTCCCTTTGGTTCTTCAACTCTCACCACATCCCACAGGGGGACAGTGAGTGAGCAGCTGTGAGGGGCTTAGTTGCTGGCTGAGGTTAAACCTCCATAGTTCTGCACAGAAATGGGCTGTTCCCTCTAACAGAGTTAGGAAACATCAGGGATATTCTCCCAACTGAACTGGGAACTGACCCAGAAGCCCAAGGAATTATGTGGCATAAAGAAGGATTTGCTGTGTCAGTGGGAAAATCTTCTGATTCTTGCAGGAAGGCTGGGATTTGGTCCAGCTGAACTCAGCGGCTGCAGGAGCCACAGCTGGAATGTGCACAGAAAAAGCAGCTCCACAGAAGTGGAGGCCTGTCAGTTTGACAAATTCTGCTGTACAGCTCGTGTCACCCAGGAGCAGTAATTCCCCTGCTGAAGTGTGTCTGATTGGCAAGGCCTCGAGGTAAATTCCCCTCCTGGCTGAGGCTCTCTGTGGGCGCCGGTTTGAGTGGTCACAGCCTCTTCTCGGGATTCTTCTGAGGGCTGGACACATTTCTGATGACGCAAATTGTCAAATTCCATTAACATCTCCCTAAGTATTTGAAATTTTGTGCTCATCCACAACGTGTGAGGTGTTAAGAGGCAGTAACCCTGCAAACTTACAGGCACTTGTTCCTCCAGCATCAACTCAGCTGGCTCAGTGCACAGAGCCTCCAGGCATTGATACATGCCCCTGCCTGGGACAGGGAGAAAGTCTCATCAGGAGCCTCTGCTGTGCTCTCTCCCCTTTCCAGAGCATCATTTGCTACCTGGGGAAGCTCCTGGTGCGAACTGGGGGCTCTGCCTTGGCAGCTTCAGATTTTTCTAACTAGTGTAAAATTGAATAATTTAAGAATAAAAGTGAAAAAACAACAAATGCAATAACTTCTGGTTGTTTTGCTGTAGTAAAATGGAGTGTTTGAGAACCTTAAGCTTATTCTAACAGTCCCTCCCCCACTGGCAGGGGGGATATTTATTCATCTGGAACAGACAATGTATATCTTTTAAATACCTATCTCAGATTTTATAAATAATAGTTAGACCCAATCGTGTACGGGAGATGTAGTGTTTGTTTGTTTAATTAGGGAGCTGAGCTGAGCTAAATCCTGTGGCAGATGTTGCCATGTATAATGTAATAAATAAAAGTCTTTATGGGACCCAGCAGGCAGCAGAGCTCTCAGTTAGCAGATGGCAAAATATGAAACTGGCAGTGCAGTAACTGAGCTGATGGTGTCAGCTGGACCCGACCCAGGCTCAGCACAAGCACGAATCAGCTTCACACAGGAGGTGTCGCCCAGCCCGTGCTCCTGCCGTGGATGGTAATACTGTCTTTAATACCTTACATGATAGAAGATTTGTCATCCAGCAAGGTGATGTTGCAGTAAAAGTCAGTCTAGGCTTAACATGATCTCTGCTGTGCAAGACAACGAAAGGTCTCTTACAAGAGGAGAACAGAGCAGATGTGCTGCTCAGTCCAATCTAAGTGGTGATACAGGGACTGGAGATGTCGAAAGAGCTAATCCCTGTGGAGCCTGGCAGGTGAGAAGATGCCTTTTGCTTCAGAGGAGTTGTTGCATTGGGCGCTGGCACCAGCTGCCCATCACAGCCCTCAGAGGGTCTGTGGGAGAACTAACGCAGGAAAGGTGTCCCTGAGCAGCTAGAGCCAAACTGTACATTGCCTCCAGGGATCCCAAGTCCTGCAGGGTAAAAGGACTTCTGCAATTCACTGCCGTGCAGACAGGTCATGCTTTTCACCCTGATTTCCTCCTGGCTTTCCTTCAGGTGTCAATGCACACACATCTCTCAGGCGTTATTCCCTTGTGCCCTGCTGGGGCTCCCGAGGCTCCCTGAGCTGCAGAGCAGCTTCTCCAAACCCAGTCTGGGAACATCCTCCCCTGCAGCTCCCCCAGGCCCCTGGTGATGTGCCTCCCAATGCTATGGCATTTTCCCTGGGCCCAGGCTCCAATTTAAGACTGATATTACGGTGTTTTAGCCACACGTTATGATGTTTAAGCCCGCCTTGAAAAATCTCACCCTGAAAATCGTCTGTTGAGTCCTGACACCTAAAAGCATCTTATTAGCATTGAATGGGGTTACTCAGTTCAGATTATTCTCAGTCGGAATGTTTGATGAGGAAATCTTTTGAGTGGCCACTTTTAAGCCCATTTAGGTTTACACAGTTCGAGTTAAATTCAGATCAGTACAGTGCCTGCAGCGGTGGTTAACTGTAATCCTTTATCTCCTAACGACTGTGGAAATCACGTTTTGTACGAATTTACAAAGCAACAGATGATGTGTCAAGACAGTAATTTAAACCATGCATCTGCCCTTGCTTAAAGATGAACTTCTGCAAAAGAAAAATGAATAAAATGCTAGTGGCAGACAAGCAGAATCTGTGGATAAGTGCATCAGTTTTTGTTACTGACAGGTCTTGTGCTTGTAATGAAACCGAAGTGCTGTGGGGTCAGTGTCAGAATGAAAGCACAGTTGTTTTCACAAACATGCTCGTGTGATGGTAATAGTAGCTATTAGCAGGGTTGACACAGCTATCTGCCAAATAGAAAAATGAGTTCGCCTCATCACAAAATGAGCAAAATTGGGGGAATAATAAATCAGAAAATTGGTTAAGACATCATTTATCTTTCATGGCTTTGTGACATTGCAGCTTAGAGTCCTTCAGGACATAAATTCATTTATTGCATTTTATTGTTATGAAAACCTGTCAAGGCTGGTATCAGGCTCTGGGAAGTTAGATGAGCAGAGGTAACTGTGTGGTGTTAATTAAAGTGGCGTTTGCATGCTTTTGCTCACGATGTGGCCAGTTTGCTGTAAACTGTTAAATTACTCTTCTTCCTCTGAGCCCTTTAAGGAAAATGAGAGTTCCAAAATGAGTAACTTCTGTCTAAGAACTTGTGGCTCTGGCTATCACAGGTGCTGGTGGCTGGATGGCAGTAACCATTACATAAAATGAGATGAGGCTGTGCTCTCTTCAGCCTTTCATTTCTATGTGTAGGTTCTGTGCAGTTATTCTAGACTTTCAGCTTTTAATTTTAGGCTCTGTCAGCATGAAGGACTGGTGCTATCTAAATTTTTTATTGGGTATTTTTTTGTCCTTTATGGGTTCCCACGTATTTTGTAGTTACATGTCAGAGAATTGCTTCACTTGTCACAGAAATGCACATACCATTTCTCTTCTTCGAGACATGCCATTGCATGATAATTAGAGAGGGAAGAAGAAGAGATGAATATGTTGATCTGAAACTCTAAAGAGGAAAAATAGTAGAATTCTGTCAATTTGTACTTTTCACTCTGCTATTTTCTTCAGAAAATAGCTAATCATATATGATGAAATTATTTCCTCAGTGTGGGGTTATTAACAATTTATGCAACATTTTGAAAACTGAAGGAAAAGTAATTGCCTAATACTAACATTCATATTTTAAATGCCTAGTTTTGCTTTGGACCAGAGATTTTTAAGTCTGTCTTCAAATCCTAGAATGAACATGCCTGCAAAATTAATGCTAAATCTTCAAGCAAGGAACTCGCTTATCTGTGCTCTTCCTCCAGAGGAGTTTGTGACAACTTCTATAGAAAAGTCATAAAGACCATGAGACTGTGCAGGATGCAGGAATGGAAAGAAAATGGATTTTAACTTACATTCCTTTTATCCTGTAAATATTAAAGGATACCTTTGCATGATGCCTTAAGGTTTTAAAAATCCCCCAGTTGTTCCCTGAAAGCCAAACAACGTGGGATTAATTTTTAGTCAGTGTCTTAATTGCACATGCTGGGACTACAGGGGAAAGGGGATGGTGCACAGAGTGTGCAGAAAAGTTCGGACACTTTCCTTTCCTTACAAAGAAAAACAAATGTATATTTAAATGCCTTTAGAGGAGCGCTGATAGGAAGTTTACATTGTCAGCTTGAGTGTTTTCTGGCAGCGTTGAGCAGTCACTCCATCTTTAGCCGTGGGGAGAGGCTGGCCAGGAGATGGAGCTGTCCGTGGTGTCCGAGCGCTCTCAGCAGGGCCAGGAATTTGGAGCAGATGCCATCTGAGACAGCAGCGAGTGCGGGTGGAGGGGACGGAAGGAGCTGCTGGAAGGAGAGCTGTCCCCAAAGGGTCCATATTGCACACTAATGCTTCTGCAAAGGTCTTACAGATATTTATGAGAAAAGCTGTAGGACTGGGAATCCTTATCAGAGATGAAGGGTGGTATAGGTGGTTTTTGGAGGGGAGAGTTCCCAATGTAATTTGTTAGCAAAATGACAATTAAAAAACCAACAACCATACTGTTAGCTTTTAATTCTTTTTAGCATTATTTAGAGAAGAGACCCAGAATTTTCATCAGGTTGGATTGTTTTGATCTTTTTCTTCTGCGCATGTCTTGCTATTCAGTTTTCCACAAGAATTTCAGCATCACCAGCAAGCAGCGCATCACTCGTACAGCACCACTGACTTTCCATCTGCCCTGGGAGCTGAGCTGCTCACAGATTGCTGTGGGTGCAGTGCTCTACAATGAGCTGAGTTTCTGGAATAACAGAACTGTTTTGTTTCTTTGAAATGCAGGTCAGGTAGCCAATGGCACTGAGTCAGGACCACTGACGTGGCCAGCAAGCTCCCAGGGCCACGTGAAGACTCGCTTACACACTCTCCCAAAAACACACAGGGTATGTTCTGCATACGCAGGAACAAAAAAGGAAGGATGTGATTTTGCTTTTTCTACATTTGATATTTTCTTTGGGTTCTGGAAAAGGAGGTATTTCAGCACGGATTTGCAAAGGGACTTCTCACTTCGGTGGCTGAGAGCAGGAAAGTCAGCTGTAGGTCAGCATGGACTTTGTTCTAGGCTGTTATTATTCAGTGCTGCTCTTTCACACCTCCATTCCCATGCAAAGCTGCTCGTTGCATGCAGCAGATCTGTGCATTCACAGAATATGCTCTTAATGCAAAATAAACTGGTCTGGTCTTTGGAGGCTGAGAGCCTCAGCAGGGTGTGGGGCAGGGAGTGTTCAAAGAAGACCTGCGATGCTACAGGGGAGCAATGGGCCAAAGAGAGGGGCAGCTGCACCCTTCTTAAAAAAAGATAATGTTGTCTTTGAGCTCTTGTGCAGATGCACTTTAAAAATCCCAGTACAGATGGAGACAGAACCCCCCTCTCCGGTAGAAATCCACCTGTTTTCACAAAAGGCTGAGTAACTCCTTAAATAAGAGATGTAGGTCGGGTGAAGGAGCCAGCTGGGGGTGCCTCAGGCGCTGCTCCTGGGCAGATGGAGCTGGTGGGAAAGGGGAGGTTTGCTGGCTCGGAAGCTCAGTGGTCTGTGCTCTTGTGGCAGAAAAGAGAAACGTGGAGAGGAGCGAAGGACGCTCCCGGCAGCAGCACACGTTTGGAAGAGGAGGTTGTTCCCACAAAGGTGGTTGTGGGTTTTTTTTCAGATGCCTGCACAGTCAGGAGCACTGGGAAAATGGATTAACTGTTTGATGAAGCACGGGATGCAGCTGTTATCCTCCTCATGCCTTCACTGCTCTCTCTTGTATACTGCCGAACGTGTGGTGGGCATCTGAGAGCAACAGGCAGCAGCTCAGTGGCTTAGGAGGGAAATCCCGGAGTTAGGTATGTTTTAAAGTCACTACAAATGTTCCTGCGTGCCCTTTGGGGTGGTGTGGCCTGATGGCCCTGCCAGATGCACACCCTTCCTGCCTTAGCAGTGCTCTGCTCAGACCTCCATCCCCAGGCTCCCCACACACAGCTGTGCTGCTCTTGTGGAGCTTAAGCCCTTCTGTGCATCTCCACATGTCTTGTGCTTATGACTGAGACTTGATTCTTGCAGAACTGCTTATGCTCTTGATGCTGATTCCCCCCTGTTGCCCTCTGGGGCCCTCTGCATTCCTTCCCCTCCTGTTTATTTGCACACATTTGTCCACCTCCTCCTTTTGCTGTCAGGAGACAGCAGGACTCCATGAGGAGTGAGCCATCAGCTTTGCTGGGCTTTTGCATCAGGTGTGCACAACTGTTGGGGCTTTGAAGGCTTTACTGGCTGCTGCTCTGACTGAGATGAATATTGTGTATCTGTGCAATGCACAGCAAGTAATGTAACACATCCATATTCTCTGTGCATTGGGCAGAATTTCTCGCTTCATGCATCATTCTCAGCTTGCTGCAGCAATTTCACAAAGTCAATCCTTATCTATTAGCACATAGGAAAAGCAGCAGAGAAATATACATGTGGCACAGGACATTTTTTTTTGAGGTGGTTTTCTAAGCGTGTTTGATGAATAATGAACCTACTCATTTGGAGTCAAACCTCCCTTATGCTAAATAACAAAAAAAACCTAGGCTTTGGGTTCTTGACACATTCTGTGCAAGAACTGTCTTACCTGACCTTTGAACTGAGTTGATCACAGGTTTGACTTCCTAAGTTATGCAGTTAATGTACATAGATGTAGATGATCAGCTCACCATAGTCACCCTTGCCTTTGAGGGTAATTTGGAATACTTTGGGAGCATTACATCACTCACGAAGTTTATTTATTATGTGCCATCATAGAAACCCCCTAAATTCAGCCAAACTAACCACTGCCAGCCCTTTATGTGATCTTTTGTCCCCGCTGCCCGTGCTGGCTCCTCTCCAGGAGGGAGAGGTGGTCTCCAGTGCAGCTCAAGTACACAGGCTCTTACCATTCCGGGGGTCTCTTCTTTCCAGACACCTTTGGAGTGTGTTCCTACAGAAGGGGTGTTGCAGATGGACCCCACAGTGTTTCTGAGGCGTTTGACACTGTTAAGTGGCTGACTCGAATGAAAGAGATTTTGGGAAGAGCAGCAGGGAGCTGGAGCGGGTAAGGGGTGCTGCTTGTGGGCAGAAGTGGTTTGGTGCCTGTGGCTCTTGCACGTTGCAGTGAGCTGGAGCACAGCCTGTGCAGGACCTTCAGGCTGGCGCTGTGCCTCGTGCTCCAGCCTTGCTGCCCTTTGGGGAGAGAGGGGCTGCTGTCCCTGGAGCAGAGGGACAGCACGGCACACTGCTGGCTGGCCAGGCTCTGTGCCAGCCTCTGTGCCAGCCTCTGTGCCAGCCTCACAGCTCGGGGTGAAGAGGCAGGTGGGACAGGGCCAGGAGCTCCCTGGAGCTCCCAGGGGGACAGGCTGTGCCACAGCCACGGCTCTGCTGGAGAGCTGCGGCTCCTGCTCAGGCTCGTCTCATGCTGCGCTCTCTCCGAGCAGCTGGCTGGGCTGGCACCAGGGAAGGAGGGCTGCTTGTCCCACAGCCACCACCAAAATTGTTCCCAAGAAAGAGCAACTTGGCAGCAGCTCCCTGGGATTTGTGGCTTTGGCAAGTTGTCAATGGTAGGGAGTGAGAAAGAGGTGTGAATGAATTATTCTGTCTCCACAAGATTTTTCCCTCTGGGGAATNACATGTCTTGTGCTTATGACTGAGACTTGATTCTTGCAGAACTGCTTATGCTCTTGATGCTGATTCCCCCCTGTTGCCCTCTGGGGCCCTCTGCATTCCTTCCCCTCCTGTTTATTTGCACACATTTGTCCACCTCCTCCTTTTGCTGTCAGGAGACAGCAGGACTCCATGAGGAGTGAGCCATCAGCTTTGCTGGGCTTTTGCATCAGGTGTGCACAACTGTTGGGGCTTTGAAGGCTTTACTGGCTGCTGCTCTGACTGAGATGAATATTGTGTATCTGTGCAATGCACAGCAAGTAATGTAACACATCCATATTCTCTGTGCATTGGGCAGAATTTCTCGCTTCATGCATCATTCTCAGCTTGCTGCAGCAATTTCACAAAGTCAATCCTTATCTATTAGCACATAGGAAAAGCAGCAGAGAAATATACATGTGGCACAGGACATTTTTTTTTGAGGTGGTTTTCTAAGCGTGTTTGATGAATAATGAACCTACTCATTTGGAGTCAAACCTCCCTTATGCTAAATAACAAAAAAAACCTAGGCTTTGGGTTCTTGACACATTCTGTGCAAGAACTGTCTTACCTGACCTTTGAACTGAGTTGATCACAGGTTTGACTTCCTAAGTTATGCAGTTAATGTACATAGATGTAGATGATCAGCTCACCATAGTCACCCTTGCCTTTGAGGGTAATTTGGAATACTTTGGGAGCATTACATCACTCACGAAGTTTATTTATTATGTGCCATCATAGAAACCCCCTAAATTCAGCCAAACTAACCACTGCCAGCCCTTTATGTGATCTTTTGTCCCCGCTGCCCGTGCTGGCTCCTCTCCAGGAGGGAGAGGTGGTCTCCAGTGCAGCTCAAGTACACAGGCTCTTACCATTCCGGGGGTCTCTTCTTTCCAGACACCTTTGGAGTGTGTTCCTACAGAAGGGGTGTTGCAGATGGACCCCACAGTGTTTCTGAGGCGTTTGACACTGTTAAGTGGCTGACTCGAATGAAAGAGATTTTGGGAAGAGCAGCAGGGAGCTGGAGCGGGTAAGGGGTGTTGCTTGTGGGCAGAAGTGGTTTGGTGCCTGTGGCTCTTGCACGTTGCAGTGAGCTGGAGCACAGCCTGTGCAGGACCTTCAGGCTGGCGCTGTGCCTCGTGCTCCAGCCTTGCTGCCCTTTGGGGAGAGAGGGGCTGCTGTCCCTGGAGCAGAGGGACAGCACGGCACACTGCTGGCTGGCCAGGCTCTGTGCCAGCCTCTGTGCCAGCCTCTGTGCCAGCCTCACAGCTCGTGGTGCAGAGGCAGGTGGGACAGGGCCAGGAGCTCCCTGGAGCTCCCAGGGGGACAGGCTGTGCCACAGCCACGGCTCTGCTGGAGAGCTGCGGCTCCTGCTCAGGCTCGTCTCATGCTGCGCTCTCTCCGAGCAGCTGGCTGGGCTGGCACCAGGGAAGGAGGGCTGCTTGTCCCACAGCCACCACCAAAATTGTTCCCAAGAAAGAGCAACTTGGCAGCAGCTCCCTGGGATTTGTGGCTTTGGCAAGTTGTCAATGGTAGGGAGTGAGAAAGAGGTGTGAATGAATTATTCTGTCTCCACAAGATTTTTCCCTCTGGGGAATCCAGGCACAATCTTCCTCGTCCTGAGCTTGCCTTGCTGATTTTGTAAATCTCCAGCATACAGGCAAGGTCCTAAATGTCACCTAAAAATGTCTGTCCATCGTGGAGACTTATTCATGCTGGGCCCTAATGGAGCTTCTCTGCCTAGGGATGATTTTTCCTTGATGTGCAGCGGTACGTGGCAATTATATGCAGGCATGGGACTACCTCCATCTAGTGCTGGTAAGGTGGACGGAAAATAATGTGAAGAAAGAGTAGGAAAAAGCATAATAAAAAGCAGGAGAACAGCACTGACCTGGGCAAATACACTTTCTCCAGCCAGGAGAAAAGTTTGTTGAGCAAAACAAGCAAAATGCACCTATTGTCTGCTCTTTGTAGTGACGTTTGCAGCCACAAAAAAGTGATTTTATGGCTGCCAGTTCCAAAAATAAAAGGCCAGCAATGAAGTTCCTCCCCAGTCCTGAAAAGCACTTGTTATTTTCCCAATAGTATTTGAGGCTAAGCTCTGTTTGCAAGTGTCTCGCTATAATTTGAAATTTTTAGTTTGTTATTTAAAAAATGAGATTCAATCACATGGTTCCTGGGTTTGGGACATCGCAGAGATTGCCCAGCCTTTGGGAAGCTGAGGTAAAATGGTGGGAGCTGGTAGTTCTGTGTATTAACCCTTCCCCCTGTCCCTATCAGATATTTTTAAATTATTACTGATTTTCAGTAGTCAAGCACTGCACGGATTGAAAGAAGCTTCAAGGGGAAATAACAATTTCCAGAGACAGCAGTGCTGTGAGAGTGGGGCAGGAAGTGGTTTGCTGCTGGAAAATGCCATCACTGTGCGTGTGGTGCCTGTCTGCGTTCGGTAACAAAACAGAGCTGACCGAAGTCCTGAAGTCGCATTCCCGGCGTCTCTCCTGGTGCCAGCAGAGCTGCAGCCGCAGTAAGGTCAGGGTGGGGACCTTGCAGCCCCAGCAGAGCAATCTGGGAATGAGCAAACCCCAGCTCGTGGGGAGGCTGGGGTGTGCAGATGGATGGCAGCCTTGGCGCGCGTGTCCGCCTGCACCGTGCCACAGATGAGGAAATGCTGAAGGCGAGTGCTTGCTGCTTCGTAAACAGCCTAATCTTTCATCAAATAATTTATTTTATGTAAAGGCAGAATTCCAGTTTGCAAAGCTAATCTGTCTTGTCTAAACCCTCTTTTTTAATCTTTGAAGCCCAAGTAAGTGTCCAATTTATAGTATTTAGTAGATAGGGTTTGGGATTCTTATCGACTTGGCAATCTTGGTTTTGGACTTTCTGGTCACGTTTCTGAAAAAAAAATCAGCTCAAGAAATTGACGTATTTGACAGTGTATTTGCTTTTCTTTTTTTTTTTTTTTTATTGCATGTCTGAGACATTTCTGCTTGGAAAGTGTGTGCTACAATTATCAGGTTATAACGGTATTCTAAAATTTTCCTCAGACTAAATGACTTTAAAAGTCCTGAGTGAGAGAAGTTTCTTATTTCTCTGGCTTCTGTATTGTCAGTCAAAATATTTCCCAAGAGCCAGAAGATGCCATATTTTTCAGGGGAGGTAGAAATCAGTGGCAAAAGAAGGGATTTAATCAGAATTGATGGTTTCACTTTGAGACATGCCAGCAAATATTTACTTGTAATTATTTCTGACGTTTGTGTCTTGAGATTCTGAGTGTGATGGGCAAAAGGTCCCTCTTTTTGAGGCACTGAGTACTTGCTGGGGTCTGGGGGCTCAGGCCTTCAGCAGATCAAGGTCACCCAGGAAAGGAGGAGAAGGAGAAGCCGAAAGGAGGAATTACAATTTTCAGTGCTGTCAGTCTCAACTGTTTTCACGCTGTCCAACACAGGAAACTGCTAAATGCTCTGTTTCTGGTGCTTGGTGCAGACAGGACGCACAAGAGGCTGGCAAAGAAATGCTTCAGTTGTTGTGGCATTGTTTGAGACCCCCTCCTGCTGATGATGATATAGGGAAAGTCGCCTAAGCTGAGGTACCCAGCTGGGTAATGTGTTTATCCTCAAAAATCATGTTTCACGTAGCTAAAGAACCATTCCACTCTAAAAAATTATCATCATGTTATTAGCTGAGCTGAGCTGTGCTGTATTGCAAGAGCTCACCTTGTGATGTCTTTTTTTTTGACACCATCTTCAAATTGTTTGGCAACAAACCAGGCTGATCAAAAACAGCAAACAGGCTGAAGATCTTTTCCCTTTTCAGGAAGCAAACGACCAAGGCTTTTTATATGGCTTAAAAATAACTCTGCAGATGAAATTCTGTAGGGCCTATTTCAGCCATATTCGCCCAATCTATTTGTCTTATACTACCTCTCTCTGTTTAAAGCTGGTCGTAATAAGCTGACAAAACCCTGTGTGCAGTGGTGGATAACGTTAACTCATCAGCTGAGGGAGATGTGGGTGAGGGACCTGATGTCTATAAAGTGTTGGGGCTGTTTCTTCTCATCAGTTTATCTTTTTCATACCAGAAAACCAAATGTATAGCTATAGAGATAATCAGCAAGTATGTTTTTCAACATTTGAGTGTGCATGCTCTATTGATAAAGTGCTGGCTGCTTTTTGGGTTGGAGTGTTGTGGAAAGCAGAGGGAGGTGGAGCCCACAGTGGGACTCATTAATTAGAGGAGATGAGAGTGCGAACGTGCTGTGGTACACTCAGGTGAGTCTCGGAACACATCGATTCATACATTATTGAAACAAACTCCTCAGTTACTTTCAGGATTAGTGTGACAATGTATTTTTGTTAAAGCCAGGCACAGGGAACAGAGAGCATGTTCTGGGGTAGGCAAATAGCTCTCCTTGTCCCAGTCTTGCAGGTCCAACTCAATTAACAACAGACTTCCTCACGCATTGCTCTGCTTTATCTGTCTTTGGCATAACTCCTTTTTGCATTTTTCATCATCACATGGGTAATATGTGAAGGAGAAACTGGTCCTGCCATGACAGAGGAGATTAATTTCAGCAGCTGTTGCAGGATAAATGCAGGATACAAAGGGAATTTGATATGAAGGGGTTTTAAACCTTGCTTGCTTTTGCTTATGAGTAAACTTGCAATGTTTGTATCTTCACGTTATTTTTTGGGAACTTCATTTACTAACTGAGGAAAACATTTTTTCCTGCAGTGTGCCAAAGCCAAGCTCCAGACTTTGTTGTCTGGAAGGACAGTGATTCTGGTCTGGAGACGAAGTCCAAGGTTTAGCTGCCATTCCCTACAACTTGTGAAAATTCTGGAAAAGCGTCAGCAGTTCCTGCACTGTGTCAGGGCCAGCAGGTGGCTAGGCAGGGGCTCGTGCTGGCTGCAGTTTCTTACCCAGCAGAAGCTTCTGCACCCTGCTGAATAACTTGCAGCGTGTGGAAGACCCAGAATCTGAAACGTGAGAGGTTTGCAGTAGAGCAGTAGGTCAGGGGAGAGGAGGATTAAAAGGAGTGACCAGCCAAAGCTGGGGCTGTGGAAGGTGTTACAGGCTTGGGACTGTGCTGGGAGCTCCCACTCTGACAGTGGTAACGAGCTTTTCCATAATTCAGTTACACCTTGGAAACGGTTAAAGCAATTTAACAGCAAACTTGGCATAATTACCAGTTAATAGCCAGAGCCAGTGCTCCTAAAGTGTAAATTGTTTTGGTATTGATCTAAGCTTACACTGTCAGCATTTTGTAGAGACTGAACTTTAAGTACTTAATTCAGCGGTATGCAACCATTAATTTTGTTTTTTATCTGCAACCAAAGGTGCAAGTGGTTATTCTATTTTTCTGCAATAATAAAATCAATTAAACTGTTTTTCCCCAAATAAAAATGACCTTTGTAAGCAACACATTTGAAATGCCAACATGTGAAAAGAAAATTATGACAGGATCTTGTGTTTATTAAGAGAAATGGAGGTTGATAGCAGGTTAACACTGTAGCTGCTGACCAGGCCTCCTTTACACTGATTTCCAGTGGTAGAAGTTCTGTGGTCAGGTCAGTGCTCCACCAGCCTTCCTGCAGTTAAGCTTGTGATTTTGTCTCTAAACCTGTTCCTTACCTCTTGGTGAACTTTAGCAAAGCCCAGAGATGGGGCAGTCTTGTCAGCAAAGAAAATTCTTAGTTTCATCTGCTAAGAGCTCTAACAGGCAATAAAAGAGAAGGTTTTGGTTCATTTACCCCTAGAAGTCGACACCAATTCAAAAGTTGAGTTAATGATGTGTGACCAGGAGGGTAAAATACAGACTTAGCCAACACAAAGGTCTCGTACCTGACACCACAAAATACGCAGCCCCACCCGTCCTGATGCCTGTGTGGGGCCATGTTATGATGGCTCTTGAAGTTTCTGAGGAAATGGGGCTCAGCGTGGCAGACTCATCTGGACAATGAGCACTTCAGCAAACGCTCTTACCATCACTTTCCTCTCTTTTCCCTTTGGAATTTTGCTTTGGAGACACACTTCCATTCAATCCTTAACTGTGAGTGTGCTCACACGTTGCTCCCCCCGTTGTCCAGGGTGTGCTCCAGGGGTCCTGAGCCTCCTGCCATCACAGCTCTGGACATGCTGTTCTGTTTCAAGGGATGGCAACTGATAAGGATAGGTTGTGTACTGCAGATCTAATTATGCAATTTAGTCAATGTGAAGCTGCCCACTGACTTTTAGCAACTGTATTGGACCCAAGTTGTACAGCCTCATCTTGGAGAGTATGGAAGTGCTGTGTTCCTAGTAGAGTGCTGGGAGGAGCTGGTTGCTGGGTTTTTCAGGTTTTGAGCAGGAAAAGGGACAAAAGCCTGCTGGTGCAGCACGTTTCCTTGCTGCATTGCACTCAGTTTTCAGGCCAAGGAGAGACTTGTGGAGCAACACCTGTTTGGAGTTCGATGTCATCAAAAGATGGATGGAAGGAATTCAAGAAACATGTTGTGACTTGTTTTGCATCCTCACAAATCTTCGTGGTCTGGTTTGCTGCGGGCATCGTTGGTGGGAAGTTTTTGCAGCACGGTTCTATTCACTTGCATTTCCAGATGAGGTACTTTCAGTGATTGATTGTGATCTAGCAAGACATATTTCTTTCTCAGACAAATTTTGAAAAGCATTCTCTATTCCTGGGGATGATATTTTGCAAAATGTATGTGTTCACAGCTTTCTTTCTCCTCCCCCTGCATGGAGTTTCTAACAACCTAGAATTAAGGTGGGAGAGATGAGTAACACAATTGAAAATATCATCATGGCTCTTGCATATGCAACAACAGCTTTGGAAATGCTAGCTGATAAGTTTTCTTCATATTTGCATGTAAAAGCACTCAACTTTGCCTTCCCACTTCCTGGTGTGGAATTAAATACATTTCTCTCCATCACAATCAGATTCTACCTTTGTAAAAGGGATGAGAAGAAGCCTGTTGCTGTGTGATGTATGGCCATTTCGGCAGCTCTAATTCTTCCAAGGGTTCATTTATCTCTCTAACGTGGTAATGGTGATAATCCCATTTACAGCACTTGTGCCGCAATAGCAGGAGGATCAGCAGCTGACCTGGGGACTTGGCACACGCTCTGCTCCCACCTCGCTGCTGGCTCCCTGTGTGACCTTCAGCAAGTCTCCAGCCTTTCCTGGGACTGCCAGAAATCTCCCCATTACCAAGGGTAATGATACTGAAATATCTTTGTAATATGATAGGAGATCCTTGGAAGTAATAGACTTGCTGTACATACCTTGCCATGTGTGCTAAATTCTCTTCTTTTATTATAGCGTTGCTCCCAAGAGAATATTAAGTGGACAGGGTGACATTTTCTGTAACACCAAGTTCTGGTCTAATTCCACTCTTGTAAAAGTTTATGGGCACTTTGACTTCACTGTCCTGTGAATCAGTCATTGTGCTAAACTCTGTCTGACAGCCATTCCAGAAGATGGTAGAACAATTTTTTCTATTATTTCCTTGTCTTCTCATATTACATAAGTGCTTTTTAACCTGAATTGGAAGAAAACAGTGGAACTTCGGGGGATGATTTTGTGTTTGCAAGTCATACATGGTGGTTTAGGTGCTGAATGTCTGAAAGACCATTTATTTTTTTCAAGTGATGGCATAATGTTTGTCTCAAGATGGTGTAAGTTCTAGCACACCTGGTTGGAAAGAAATGAAGCTGTTGATGAGTCTTTATTCAAAATGATTCTGTCAGTCCAGGGTGGTTTTCAAAATCCAGTGGTCCAAACTAAAGCCCATTTTTAATCATAAAAAGAGATTGAAGAAGGGAATGTCATTTTTTATGTACTTTTATGGCATCATTCACAATGGGATGCAGGCTGGGTTGAATTCTGCTCACGACTGCAATAGCAGTGTTTTAAATCAATAGCAATGGCATTGCAGTCACAGTGCTCTAAGGATGTAAAAAATACAATGTTCACACAGTGAAGTTATATATTTTGTTCAACCAGTGCAACCAGATAAATAAGGTAAACTTTCAGGCAACAGTGGGAATTGTAAAATGATAATGTTTGTAGTAAACATTAATGTTAATAAAAGTATTGCATGTTTCTTAGCAATAAAGAGTTAGAAAAGCTTTATGCCAAATATAAAATACTTGCTAAGCCAAAAATTGCATCATTTGAACTGCTGCAGAAGGCCTTAGTATTAGTAATCTGTTACTGGTTTTCATGTAATACAGTTATTATAACCATAATTGTGGTTATGGCTTAATTATAATCACTTGCACGTGGACTGCAACTATGCTCATGCCAATATATTGGTCTAATAATTTAATTTTCTGTTTTAGAGAAGTCTTACCAGGAAAAGCATAAAAATATGTGTACAGTAAATTAATATTAAAGGAAATCAAATCGACTGCAGAATACTATCACAGCAGTTGGTTAAAAACATTTCTTACAGCAAAGTCTGGTTCCCAGACACATCTGGGATGTGTCCTATGATTTGGGACCAAGTGTTGCAACCTTTGTGAACAGCTGCCAGTTCAGTGTCTTGTGGCTGAGGCTCCTGTGCCAGAGGAAGGGCTGATCTGGCTCCTGAGCAAACCACCACGCCAGTCCTTTCTTCTGCCACCGGTGGGAAGCTTGTCAAGAGAAGCGTGAGGGACTCCCTGGCACAAGAGAGAAGTGCTGGGTGTTGGGGTTAGACCCTGCTGTGTTTAGCTCAGGTTGAGTACAGGGCAGAAACCCCAACACACAAAACTGGGCTGGGCATGAATCTCACTGGCAGCAATTCCGTGGCAAACAACTGGTTACTCCAGAGCACGTTGGGCAGGACAGCTTCCTCAGGTTTGTTCTTTTCCACAAGCTAAAAAAAGCGCTCGCTGTCTAGTTATGTGAGTTATTTTTAGCTGGTTGCATGCTGTTCTGATCGTTGTTGTGGAATATTCAGAACAGGAATTCCACTTCTCCTGTCTATCATCTCTTAAAGACTTTCCACAAGGGAAGGTTTTCTGTTTGTACCTGTTTTAAAAAATCATCTCAGCAACTGTCAGAGGTTTATGGGGAGAGGGAGGTGTCTAAACCTCCTCATAGCAAAGAAAGGTGGCCCTGTGCTGACCGCTGCCTGGGACTGCTCAGTGATGAACAGTGTGGAAGTTCCAGAGGCAGATGTGAGCTCTGGAGATTTTTTATAACATCTTGCCACAATTTCATTTTGCTTAGTGGGACAAAATAATGCTGTGGTGAGATATTAGTGTGTGTGCAGTCCCTGCATGTCATTGCAATTATTCAGGTGTTTTCATGCTCATTGCCGAAGGACTTAGACAAGCACAGCTGTAAATAAAGAGGCAAAACACTGGTTGAGGATGATTTAGGCCACTGGGGAGAATTGTGTGCCTCCTAAGCAGTGCGGGTTCCTGTGGACCTGCAGCAGGGTGAGGAAGCAGCTGACTTTAGCCAAGCAGCCCCAAGGTGGAGCAGAAGGATTGAAAAACTCCACCAGCACATGCAGAAGCTGCTGTTACAATAATATGCATCAATGCAATCTGAGCAGCCTGAGGGACGTTTAGGACTCCTAAACACCAACCTACAATAAACAGGGAAGTGAAAAGTCTGGAAGGCTGTCTTGCTGCGTGGATGACAAGGTTTTGCCAAACTTTGCACTGCCATTTGAGCTTTACAGGGAGGAGAAGTCAGGCTTATCGAGGGCTCTGGTGCCTGGCTCAAGGCCCCCAAGCTGATGGGAGCAACTGCCTCGTCTGCTCAGTCTTGGTACGTCAATATCTGCATCTTCAGGTAACTAAAAGCAGTTTTTAGGTTGGCCTCCAAGGACAGAGCCCAAAAGGAAAATAAAGGATATATTTCTTGTTTTGTGACCATTGTCATACCCTCTCACGGGTCTGGCCCCTCAGGTTGTCTGTGCCTCTGTCTTAACTGTGTGATTTTTCCTAGAGGAGGCTCTCACTGCTTCCCTCCTAGAGCAGCAAAGCATACACGTTATTTATAAATTCTTTTTCCCCCTACTCTTTTTGTAAAAATTGTTTCAAAGCAACTTGTAATTTTGCCCCCTAAGATTCAATCATTCTTTTGTACTTGAAAGCTTTGTCCAAATATACTTTGGCTTACTAATAGCAGTCATGTTCTTCCAGGCAGAGCTTCCCAGGTGACTGCAGAATTTTACAGAAAATTCCCTATCTGCATTATGCTACTTGCACCATATTTCAGATTCTTTTGCGCTGTTCATATCTTGTTTTGTGATATAGGCAGTTGACTTCATACTGATTTTTGTACCACTCTCCCTGCACTGATTTAAACCATCCTGGTATTTAGGTGACTTTCCCTTTGTGTTATATGTAGGAGACATTTGAAAGGAGGAAATGTAAGTGGCAAGGTGATGAATTTGTTACTCGGTGCATTTTTTTATAGGAAGGAAATTCTTGATTCCTTTTAGTTTTCTTTTTCCTTGGCTCTGTTCACTCTGTGGAAATCAGCTTGGAAAAGAAGTCAGTGTTGGACTTTGCTGATGGTCCATAACCAGATTTGCACTTCTAAGAGCTGAGCTCCAAATTAGCACTAAACAAGGCACACGAGGATTTCCAAAAGTGTTCAGTACCCTCAGCTCAACTGGAAATCTGAGCTGGTGCATTTGCAAGTTAAACTTTTAAAATGCTCTGTCAGTGTTGTCAGCATTTCATTATTCAGTGATGAATTAGCCAAGCAGAAATGCTAACTTTTCTCTGGGATGCAAATTTGCTGTTACTATTTTTTCCGACTTATTTTTGAAACGTTTATTTTTATAAAAAAGCCTGAAGTGATGATGATGGGAAAAAACAGTCGCTTTCATTATTTTCTCCTTTTCCTTGGGTGAATTCTGCTCTGTAATGTTAATGTGAATGAAGCCATTCAAATTTTAATTCTCTAGCTTGGTGCAGCCTTTCAGGGGGACAGTCTTAATTTGACAATGTATTAATTGCTGGGGAAACCATTAAAAAAATATGCTTTGGCTGTCATTTCACCCACTCCCATCTTCCACTCTCCACTGACAACCAGTTTTCCGATTGTACATTACTAACTCTGAACAGAAGTGCCATTATTTATCTAGCAGGCTCTTGTTTCCTGCTGGTGTCTTGGTTGCATAATTAGACATAACTTTTTTTTCTTAACTTGCAAGTGCCTCCCCAAGAAGTAGATTAGAAAGAAATGGAGTCTAGGAAAGGGAAGAAGTGAAAAGTATTTGACAGTGTTTCTCTGCAGGGTTGGTTTTTTTTCCTAGCAAATATGAAGAGGAGGTGCTGCAGGCTTCCTTCAAAGGAGGGTGGCATGCCTCCTGCTGGGATAGGAGTTTTGTTCCTCGCTGGAGTGCAAAGGTGTCTTTACATGTGTAAAAGATGTGTAGTTGCAGGGAAAAGACAAACAGCTCAGCACCGTTTAAAGGGGAAAAAAAAATATTTTTTTTGTCACTTAAAAGAGGAGATAAGATGCATCTCACCCACAGGTAAGCAGCAGTAAGCAGTCACAGCTGGTCACTCATCCCCTGGGGTAATCAAATAGCACACTGGGTCTTACTCTTAATTGAGAAAGTGGCTTCAAGTAAAATTAATAGTATGATAATTAATTTTACTGACAACAAAAGTCTTCACACAACTCCAGATGTACACACTTAAAAATAATGCTCTCTGCAAATTAAGTTAGCATTGACAGCGCAGTTCTCCAGTACTAGATGGCAGCATTAGGAACACTGTAAGAAATTTTCATTAGTTTTCTCTGGTTTTGCTTTGCAATCGATATGAATGAGTGAGAAATATGTTGTTGGAATGTAAAAAAGCAGAAGTATAATTTCTTATTGATTAGTCTAACACAGCCGGACACAAAAGAAAACAGTGCTTCAAATGCTAAAACAGGGAGGAAAGGAAGTTAAAGAGCACAATCAATTTATTGAATTCCAAAAGTTTGTGGCTTGTTTTGAAAAAAATTCACCATGAATTTCCAGTGATTTGATTGATGAAACTCTTCCTTGATATTCCCCAGACAGCGTTACAAAGAAGGCAGAATTTAGAGGAAGGTGTCCATGGAGCAGCCTGTCTGCCATGAAGAGCTGTGTTAGACTGTCTCAGTAAGAGAAGAGTTAAAAGCTAGCTGAATTCCTCTGTGCAAGAAACTTCTGTACAAACTCTTACAAAAGCTTTTTCCATCAAGATGTACCACATAGGTCAATAACTCATTTGATTATTCTGTGTTGCATGCTCTGGGTTACAAAAAACCAGTTTAAACTGAAGGAACTGTCTGGTCCCGTCATTCTGTCCCTCCTGATTTCAGCCGTGAAGCATCACTTTGAGTGCTGGGATTTTTTCAGTACTAGGGCAAAGGTGATGAGGGCTTTAAAGCGTGTACTTGGAGATGTAAAGATACAAATCTCTGTGAATGTGGGGAATTTCCTCTTCCCATTTAACCAAACGTTAAGATCCCTCACTTCTGTTTTCTTTGCTGAGGATTAAATTCTTCTTTAATTTTGGGGACAGTGCTGTGTAAAGAAGGCAGAAGTGTTGCATCCTGGCTCCCCACTGCTCCTTGGTGCTGACAGATTTCATTTTTCACCCTCAGCCGGGGCAACGCAGTGAGGACAAGCTTCAGGATCTTTATCAGCATGTTTTATCTCAATATTTGTGTGTATTTTCACCTGTAAAAACAATAGGCTTTAGTTGTCTGAGCCAGGTTTGTGTCTGGCTTGTTTTTATTTGAGAGAGCAGTGTCTGCTTATTTGGGGAGCAAAATGCAAAAGGAGCCAGAGTTCCTCTGTAGCAGACCTGAAATTCAGTCTTATCTTCCCAAATTTTTTGGAGTTACTAGAAGTCCTGTAGGTAGCCTAGGCCTGCTCAAACTGTTGTCACTGTGTTTTTAAGGACACCTGATGGGGTTAATCTCAAATTCTATTTTGGAAATATATTTCGTGTGGTAGTAAATTGCTTTGATGAGATAGTGCAAGTAACACAGCACATTTGGGACAGTGCAACTCCGGAGATTCAATTTCATAAGAAAGAAATCCTACCCAAAACACGAGAGTGAATCTGAGGGGCCAGCACTTATGGTAATATATATAGCTTGATATTGCCAAAGTAACCTAAGGATTATGGAATGCACTCGATTTGGCTGTTCTTGGAGACATTCAGTGTTAAATTATCTAAGTGTTAAGATTGTGATCTGGTCTTTTCTTGTTAGGGTGCAGTCTCTAGTTGTTTTTTCATATTTTTTAGGGGAAAATATAAAAGCTAGAAAGAGGTATTTAGAGTCGAAAGATGTGTGTCAGTATATGTTTATGGAAATTGCTGAGAAGAAATGGCAAAAAAGCTTCTCAAACCCAGCACTGCTCCCCCTCCTCCTCCAGCCCCGCAGAAGACTCAAAGTTCAAATCTTATCAGTGTGATACAGCTTCTGCTCAGAGCTGCTGCGTTTCAGGAGGTGCTTCTGGGAGCAACTGTCTACGAGATGTACAATCTGTATCTTTTCTTCCTTTTTATAGAATAATTTGCTAAGTTTATTGGTTTTTTTCCATGTATTGGCTCTGGTTTATGCGTGGATTAAGGCTGTGCTGGTTGACCTGCCCTATATCTCTGTCTCCTCAGCTGTGACTGCAGAAAGTGGCCCTAAGGCACGAGTCCCACAAATGATCAGAGAAGCCTTGTGTTTGAACTTTCAAATCCTCTCATAATTGGAATTTGTCCCTAATACTGAATGACACTGAAAACACCAGAATGTGCAAAAAGAATCTTTGCCATTTTGAAATATCATCATCTGTTCTTTGCTGGAATATCATTTAATTCATCAAACGGCTTCATTAATCCAACAGACTCATTCAGAGAGACATTTGATCACATGCATTGAGTCATAATGTCATCCTAACTACTTCTGAAATCATCTGAAAATCTATTCCTGTCACAGAAGCAGTAAAGAGACTGTAAATTTGAAATGAAGTAGAAAGGCAGATAACCGGATCGATGATTTGTTAATGATGATATTGAACAACTCCTTCACTCTTGATCCACAACAAAATTTAAAGAAACTACTGTGGGCATGGTGTCCAAAACTGACAGGGTGCCAAGGAAGAGCTTGTGTCAGGGATAATGACAGCACTTGCAGGGCTCCTGGCTGCCACACCAGGGAGCAAAGCTTTTGGCACAGCTGGCTGTGCTGGAAACCCATTTGTATTTCTCCCTGCACAGCTCTGGCTTTTGTTAGATGAAAGGGAGCAATTGTTCCTGACTGTTGCTTTTCAACAGGCAGTGCAGGAATTCCGAGAGGCAAGCCCAAAGCACGGATCAGTTCAGCCTTTTGGCCCTTCCTCAGCCCTGCACTTCAGGGCAGCTGCAGCCCGCTGCTGTGGAGACACGGCCCACGGCTGCTTTGTGCTCTCTCTTTGATACTGATGGAAACACCAGCACCAAACCTGCCCACTCTGCGGCTTCCCCGCTCTAGCCCAGGCAGTGGCAGAGGCTGAGCAGTGCCTGGCAGGGGCAAGGAGCTGCTCACACCTCTGCTGTGAGGGGCTGCGACCCTCTGCAGACCCATCTCACGCTGCTGCTTGCAGGACTGACAGTAAACTAATTTCTAAATCTCACTCCAGTGTCCAGTATACAAATGTGTGGGAAAAGAGCTGGGGCAAATTTCTGGGCTTTAAGTGGCTGAAATGGCTCTGAATGTATTTGTTCTTTGCTCACTGTGATTATTCATCACTCTTCATCTTAAAAGGAGAATGAAGCTGAAATTGTATGCAGTGCTGCTAAGTAAGAAAAACAAAGGCTTTGTTAGAGAAACTGGATGTTACACGTCTTTAGGTCAGATCCCCTTCACTGCTTGCATTTATTTTTTCACTGGAACAGTAATTTCAGGAAATACATCTTGCTTATCCTGTGTGCAAGCTTGTGGGATTTTTTTTTTTCCTAGTATCACTGTCATAACGATTTACTGATGAGCTGATCTCAGAATCCATGGACTTTTGATCTTTTACGTGGAATCTAAGATAAATTGGTGTGTTATCACACACCCCTGTCACTGGTGACAGAACCCAGCAGTTACTGATCACCAAAGGCTGGCTGGCATTCACACCGGAGTCTCCGTAGCCACTCAAGTGCTGTGCCATCAGAAAGGGACTTTTGCTGAGTGACAGCTGCTGTCCTGCTGCATGCAGCTGGTCCCACCTCGATTTCCAGCTTATTCTGACCCTGCCTATAACAAGACCAGCATTGCCTGGATAATGCAATGGGTAAATGTACAGTGAGGAAACGTACGAAATTTAGGCTTTGATTTTAGCCAGCTGCTTTTATTTCCCATGCGCCAAAGAATTAGATTTGCTTTAATTCATGAGTTTATAAATTGGTCTACCAAATTCTTTTTAAAACACTGTCTGGTTTCTAGAAGGGAGTAGAATATTAACAAGGAGAAATTACTGTGCCATGAACCATAAAGAGTTTCATCAAGAACTCTGTGGAAGCATCATCTGATGGTAAAGTCTGGACACTAAATTGCAGAGGGTATGACTTAAAGAAATAGCTGTACCAATGTCAAGAGAAATTGCCTAAATGTCAAACTTTCCAGTGTGCAGCAGGTACAGGCATGAATGGGTGTTGGTGAGGTTCCCAGTGTGCTGGAGAAGCTTGAAAATGGCCTTTTGAAGAGCCTTGGGTTTTCAAAGCGATCATACCACATATTCCCAGAGCCAGTGAACACATGGATGGGGTGATGTGTGAAATGCATGTGGTATGGGACCTTTTCTAGTGCTTTTGAAGAGGAAGAACTCATGTTTGAATGAAGCCAGTGCAATCAGAAACACTAAATTGCCAGGATTGTAACAAAAGTGAATAAATGCTTTGAGTATTTGTCCAACATAAAACTGTTAAGATATACTTTATTGTTGTTGCATAATATACCTGTATTTAAGCTTCCTGAAATGAGTGCTTAAACTAGAATTTTTCTTTCCAATGTGAAATAGTCTGAGGAAAAGGGCCTGGTAAGGTAAGATAATATATCCTAGTTGTAGAACTTAAGCCCAATAGGCTTTATTGAAATATAGTAAATGATGAAGTATAAACTAAAAGAAAACAATTTTGCTTGAGTGATTGGAGCCTATATAAGAGAAGAAAGCAGGAAAGATTAGTTTCATAAGATTGGTTTGAAGCAACATAAAGCAAGCTAAAGTTTCTGGGTTACAGGCACATAGGGAGATCTTGGGACCCTGGAAAGCTGAAGATGCAGCCTTGTGTGTGTAAAGCAGTATTTATAATTAATGTGAAAATAGTTTGCATCCCCTTTACCTGCCCTTGTTATACAAGCAAGATAAAAATAAATTGTGCATGGCTTAAACTCTTCATTGTCAGGATAAACATTTCTTGGAGCTGTTTAAAGCTCCAATCTAAAAGTATATCGTCATGAGGCTTGAGCATAAATTGGCAAAATCTGTTCATATGATTAAATTATAAGTCTAAAACCGCCTCATAAACAGAATGCCTTGTGGAGGAAGCCAGTAAGAACGAAAATAGTTTGTTTTATATTAAAGATAGAATAGAAAGATAGGTTTTATATAAAGACAGAAGCCATAGATCTCTGGGTGGAGAGCAGAGAAGCTAAATCACAGTGATTATTTTTGTATTGGAATGCACACCACATCGTATTATGCAGAGTCCTTGTTTAAGAGCAGCCTCCTTCTACAAAAAGGTGAGAATTGTAATACAGTTGTGTGTTACTTGTGCTCCAAACAGAGCTGATTATCAGCAGCTGCACACTGGCAACGTGTCAGTGACCCTGTGAGCTCAGCTGTGCGGGCACTTGTCCTGTGCATCTCTGGTACCTGCGGCGTCCGAGGGCTGCTCCTTCCTCAGCTCACAAACTGCAGTCCTGAAGAAGTTCAAATCACTCTTTTGAATGGAGTGTCTTGCAGAAAATGCCTTACATCTGAGCTTTGGTCGTTTTGGGTTTTTGTTGGTTTGGGGGGTTTTGTGTGGAGTTTTTTTTGTGTGGGGTTTTTCTTGTGTGTTGTCTTTTTTTTGTTTACTGTTTCTGTGCTGGTGTCACTCTAGACCAATATACCCCAAAAACCTGAGCCAAAAGCCACCAATATACAGAGTCTTTCATTTGACCTCCGACATCTTGAAATTTGTCTATTTTTGCAGGTATAATTTGGCAGTTCCTCAAAAATTCTTTGCTAGTCGATAAATTCAGAGAAGTGAAAAGGTGTGCTTGTTTTCTCTTGGCAGGTCTAGTTTACCAGGTGGGGTTTTTCTTTTTTTTTTTCCCATTCCATTGAGGGATTTGGGAGAAACTGTTTTGTACATCTGTTTTGTATAAGAATGTCGTAGTCATTAGGCCTGGCCAGTGAGCCCTCTCTGTGCTACTTCGAAATTCTGACACCAGGCGGGGCATTTTTAACTTTCCTCAGGCCACGGAGAAAGGGCAGAGACTTCCTGCCCAAACCTGCCTGTTAGAGAAGCTTGGACTGCTGGTTTGCATGTTTGCTTTTCTTTTTCCTTAAACCTCTTTATCTCCATCTCCAACATAATTGCAAATTTAGGTCAATGTTCAAAGAAATGCTGGTAGGTTATTTCTGGAGTCAAATACAGACTGGCTAGAAAGAGGGATGTGACCTCAGCCTCACCTCCCTGATGGAAACAGTGATTAACATTATGATAATTACCTGTGACACCCCTGTTTCTCCACAAGTCCAGGTACCATGCAATTACATCTCATTTTTCTGATTAAGGCATCAGAAAAGCTCTGCCTAAAGATGTTATGGTTATTTGTAATTCTCAAGGATAAAATGTATATCTGATTTTCTGAAACCTGTGCGTGGCCAGCGATCCCTTGAACTAATTCTGTTGTAATTAATGAAGACACCATCTCATCCCTTTTTGCCACAGTCTTCAAGCCAGCTCGTATCTGCTGTGCCACCGAGCCAAATTGTCAGACAGCTGGAGCCACTCACGCTGTGACTTTTTAAAGAGATAAACACAGCCCGAGCTCGGTGGCAAAGTGTTCCACAATTTAAATGTAAAAATGCCCCTCTGCTGGGAGCCACGTGGCAGCAGAGGGGAGATGCACGGGAGTGCCACAGCTGGGTGCTGAGGAGAAAAGGTGTTCTGAGCCTTTGCTGGGCTTTTTTGGGGCTCCTCTGTAACCAAGAACAAAAAGGGAGGAAATTACTGATCTGCTGCTGTGATCAAATCCTATAATGGAGGCTATACAAGAGCTTCTGTTTTTGAGAAAGATTTCTTTAGTTAATTTTGGATGCATGCTGGGGTCAGGATTTGGGTTCTCATCACTTATTTTTTGAAGCATCTGCAGAGAAAAGCAACACGTGCTCCGCTGTGCTATTCTGAACTTGCTGGCTCTGCTGTCAGGCTAATGAGCCTGTCACATGAGGCTGCATTCCAAATGGTAAGAATTATTTGGATGAAATAGTACCAGAATGTGTAAGAAAAAAAAATCGTATTCTATTTTTAATGTAAAAGGGAAAAATTTACCTGGCAAGATCCAACAGCATCTGCTGCCTTCAGGTTATTGCACAACCACAGGCCTCTGGGCTTTGTGGCAGAGAAATGGACCTCAAGGCAATCAGAAGATACTTCTGGGGTCTGGAAACCCGGGACTTTTTAGACTCTTTACCTGAAGGACTTTGAAGGTCACACTTCCTGGAGCATTTTTTTCACATACACGCCAGCACATTCCTGAAACAACATCCACGCTGGTACCAGGTGCTGCCTGGATGGCAGCAGGGATGCTTCCAGCCCTTGCTACGTTTGGCTCATACTTTGGATATATGGCAGTGAAAAATGAGAGATTTCTCAGCAATCTCTGGCCTGAGAACTTAGTTAAAGTGTGGTTGAACACGTTTTGCTTATTAGATAGAATGTAGGGAGCTGCAAGCAGATTGTTGGTTTTGGTAAGGAAGTTTGAGACTCTGTTGCCATTTCAACTTTTATTCCGACTAATGGAGGAGCGTGGCTGTTTGTCTGTGGTTCCCAAGATCACACACTCGCTCCTGCAGACACGGGTGAAAACATCTGTTAGGTAGCATGGCAGTAATTTTAAGGATAATTTACAATGTTTTGTTACTGGTTTTAGAGTATTGCAAGGAATTGAGTGAAAAGAGGTGTCTCTGGTTGAGAGATGAAAAATACAGCGAAATAAATATAAAAGGTCAAATGGTCGGAAGAATAAAGTTTGAAAGCCTCTGAGATTTTTTTAGCAGGAGAAATTCCCTCTAAGGATAATAAATGTTGATCTATTGTCATAGGTAACCTTTGGTGAGTTCAGAGTTGAACAGAATCACTCTTGGAGCATCTCCTCTGGGACAGTGGAGGCTCTCCCAGCCACACACACGTGCAATGGCAGAGGGCTGGTGGTGAAACAAACCAGCTTTGCCAGGCAAAGAAAAGTGGATGTAAATGGTGAGGGAGCAAACAGAACACATAAAAGGGAACGAGACCTTTGCTTGGGATGGGAACCACAGCAGCCACCTTAGAGTGACAGCAGCTTCCAGCAGTCCAGCAGGACCAGGGTAATTGGTCCGACAGCTTCAGCAGAGCAGTTGATTTCCAGAGGGAATAACTTTTGTAAAAACATCAAAAGAAGCCTCGAGTTAGCTTTGAAGGGAAGAAGAAAGTGAAGGGGCAGCTGGATCTCCAGCCCAGCAAGCTCTGAGACTGACTTGCAATCAGCTTCTCTGCTAAATAGGCACTGGCACTCTTTGTCCTCTCCAATAATCAGGAACCTCTGGTCTCTGCAGCTCTGCCTGATGCAGATTTATGTTTCGAGAGTGCAGAGCAGTCGGTGGGTGTGGGCTGGTACGGGCAGTGATTACTGCTCACCTGGTTGTGATAAGCCTTTCTGCTTCTGAACTTCCAGCTCGCACGCGAGCGCTCTTTGTAACCTTTTCTCAGCCTCCTCGAGGGCTGAAATCCGGGAAGGAAGGAACTGAATTTCTCAACTAATTACATCAGTCTCAGTAAAAAGTTTCAACAACTGCCCCAAATATTGTAGGACTCTAGATAAAAATTGAATAACTGAGATGACATGTTATTAATTTCAACTTTAATACTAATGGTGGACAATATAAACTCTATAAGGGCTTATGTGTAAACAGATTTATGCAAAGGAACTAGGAATAATAGAAAAGGGCAAATAAATCTATTAATTTCCTTTTCACTCATGTTTCAATGTTTCTAAATGAGGAAGTTTCTAAATCTATTTGTGCATCTATTGAGTGTCAGTTGGAGGAAGGTTTTTTGGGTTCTAAACATTGATGTTCTGATTTTCAGACATTTTCCTAATGTTACTTTATTGCATCTGACCTTTAGTATTAATTTTTCTTCATTCAAAATTTTCGTGATATTTGTCTGAAAATGCCAGGTTCAGGAACTTCAAAAATCAGTGACTGTTTGCTTTTCATCAGTGGTCTGATTGGCAAATCCTATTTTACAGGAGCCCTGCTTATGTAGAAACAATTATACCTGGAGTAGACTCATCAGGAAATAATATTATGTATATTTTAAATATCACTAAGGGGTTATTGGATATTTGGATTTGAGATTTTTTTGCTAGTTACCAGAAAACCACACCTGTGTATATAAACACACACCTGTGTGTATGTTGTTGTCTCTTTTCAGCCTACTTTAAAAATTTGTCCCTCCTCCTTTTATGTTTTTATGCTTCAAAGAAACCAGTAAAAAGAAAAAAAGGAGCTGGTAGTGGTTACTTTGATTTTTCGTAGCCCAGACAAGGAGCCCATGTGTGTTTCCTAACTGGCCTCATAAATATCTCTGATATTTACTCCAGAGTCCACAGGGGTAGGGATGATTATGAGGAGATGATGATGCTTCATCAGTGTCATTTAAATTATGCACGAGAGGCACGGTACTGCAAAGCCCAGGGCTGAATCATTAGTCCCGTTTCCATACAGTTCTACTGTACAAATGTGTGTATAAATGTATCACTATGTACACTTTGGAAGACCTGGACTCAGTTCCCTCTTGTGCAGTAAATGTACTGTGTGACCTTGGGTGAGAGGTGGGCCCTGCTTTTTCCAAAGCAATCTGTTATTTTTGCCTGTCCAAATTATCGCAGCAAATTCATTTTGTTCTCCTTAATTAATTTTTTAGGAATGCTGATAACCTTCAGCTCCTAATGGTTCAGTGGGACTTGTGTGTAATTGGTGCTTCTGCTGGATGAGATCTGTCAGCTCCAGCTGGGCTCTCGAACACAGCAAACACGGGAGCACTGCAAAAATCAGTAGCCAGTTTGGAAATGTTGGTCCTCAGTGCTCAGTGCGCTTCTTCCCAAAAAACAAAGCTGGGATAATAATTCCTTTGACAATGCTTTCAGAGCTGTGAGAGAAAAATGCTGCCACAAATGAGTATTGTGTGTTACTGAAGCATCATGAGGGTTCCTGTGCTCAAAATGCTGTTGCAACTGGTACATCATTCCCAAGTTTGTTACCAAATCTCACCTGTGTTCCTTCACACTCTTTGGAATCAGATCTGAACTGGGACTGAAGTGAATTGTCTTTAGTTTGATGGAAGAAACAAAAGTCCTGCTTTTGTTGTAGTATTTAACAAGCATTGGTGAGAGGACAATGGGTTCAAACACAAGAATTTCAGTGTTTTCATGCTGGGTCTCCTGGGGGGGAGCTCCTTTCTGACAGGGAGTGCAGCACTTTGGGAGCGCAGGCTCTGGTACCTCCCTGAAGGCTCAGCAGTGCTGCCCGTGCGTGTCCTTAACTGTGTTCATAAAATGCTTCACTGTTTTCCTTCTGGCATCCAGAAACCACTAGGTGGGCATTATTTCTAGAGATCACATTGCAGAAAAGGAAGAGCAGATTTTTCACAGCACAGAGAGGTTTGGCTTCCTCCTCCCACTGTGGTAGGGGGAAAGAATAACTTTTTAATTCCCACCTGTGTCTCATCAAATTCAGGCATTTACTGGGGTAATGCAGTTGTTCAGAAATTACACTGAAAGTATCACGAAGAGGGGCTAAGCTTTAATTGAAGTTTTGCTGTTATCTACAACAAGGGAATAGTGTCATAATTAGCTGGTTTGGCACGAGATATTCTGTATATGCACCTGAAAGAGGCACCGGGAATGACATCTACTGATATTCCCATCAGAAAGCAATACTGCTTTAACAAAAAAAGTGTCACTTGAGCACAGAAGGATTGCTGGTGCAGGTGAAAATGACAGGGAGAATTCCAGGGAGCTTCTGTTGGTTTGGGCAGGAGGCTGGGGTTGAAGGGAAGCAAGTCCACGGCTGAGATGTGTCCAGCCCGTTCTCCCCTCCAAACTTCAGTGCCTTGAGCAGGAGCCCCGGGGCTGGCTGCCGGGTGTCCAGGTCCTCGGAGAGTGAGATGGGCCCAGGTTCCCATCCCGGGGGATGGAGAGTCTGGTACCCCAGAGCCAGGGAGAGCCAGATCCCACCGTGTGCAGGGGGGAGGATGTGCAGGGAGCAGCTTTGCAGGATGAGGTGGAAGCAAGTGTTTGGTAGGTCCGCAGCAAATTTTTAGCTTTTCCATTGAGAAATGAATCAGCCACCTTGAAATTTGCCCAGTCTTCTAATGAAGTAAATCTTTTGTTCTATATGGTTCTGTCTCTCCTGTTTGAAATACACACAGAAATGTAGAAAGTCCTGCAAAATTTAGATAATTAAAATATCTGTTAAAAAATGCCAGGGATGCAATGGAAAGCAATAGCACAACTGAGGAATGCCTATCTGAATTATTTGAGTTTGATATTGAATATATTGTCTGTCTATGGAAGTGATCGACAGACAAGTATCTTAGACTGACAAGCTGATTTTTATATTGTTGATTGCTACTCTCTCCCCTCAGCTGCCATTGTATTCCTTGAATGTTTCTAGGACACGAGGGACAATAAAAAATACATTAACTCCTCTGTTGTTTCCAATTGATAGAATTGATTTTTGAGCAGGACCTCCACTGGGAAGTGAGCCTTACTGTTTAAAATGTGAAGTTATTGCCATGCAGGTGGTTTTTACTCTCTGGTCAAGGTGGTGAGATGGAATACAGAAGAATCTGTAGTTTGAAAATGAATTATTTTGAATGAGCTCTGAATAAGGCTGCCTTGCTCAGCAACACCTGTGAATGCATATGGGATAATGGGTGGATCCCCCAAATCAGTATTTCCTGTTGAGAAGTCTTTTGTTGCTGATGACATTGAGATAGAATCATGCTGAGCTATGGTAACAATTAAGAGGTTGTACTACTGAAGCCTGTTTTCATCAGAGTCCCCTTGGATCAAAGCACTTTTATATCTTTCAGCTTCTGTATCCCAGAAGACTTTGATCATAGGGAAGGGATTTAGTGAGATAAATTTAGCAAAGAATGAAAAATGCTGTAAGACTTCTGAACAGCAAGTAATGACTTTAGCCAGGATCTTGTGTAATTGGAAAGATTTATCCTGCCTACAGGATACAAAGGCCACAAAATCTTTTATTTTCCTGTTTATAGCCCCTGTCACTTACTGTCTTAAATCCAGATGTGATGATCTGCCCCTTAAAATAGGATTATTTATGAAAGTGAAGGTTTTTCTTTCCTTTACCAGGAGTCACTTCCTGCAAGTGTGTAACAAAGGGATGGCTGGTCTGATGAAGGGACTGTAGCATGGGCACAAAGGGCTGTGATAATGTGGAACACGTTTTTAGTGTTTTGGGTTGGTTTTTTTTGGGTTTTTTTTCCCTGGTGGAGGCAATGGAAGAGAGGAAATAAAGCCAGTGGAGAATTCAGGATGTCTCATCCTTTGAAGATCTGAAGAAAAAAAGTTAAAAATCTCTGCCATTCCATATAGTCCGGCAGCAAAAACATTGATCTTCAGAAGTAGCTTGAGACAGGAATAGAAGTCATATCAAAAAGGCTCAGCACTCTCCAGAGAAGGCAGTAAACTTTCCTGGGGTGTGGAATTCTGCATTCTTTCAACTGCCAGGAAAATGCTTTAGGAAGACACCATCTCAGTCTGGTCCTTTGGGATTGTCTGGAGCCTCTTTGCTTTTATCAGCTAGTTACTGCACTATCACTAGGAGAGCAATTTTACTCTTGAAGGTGGATGAGAGGCTGGACATGTGCTGGCAATGTGTGCTTGCAGGAAACCAATCCTATCTTGGGCTGCACGAAAAGAGCCATGGCCAGCAGGCTGAGGGAGATGCCCCATCCCTGGAAGTGTCCAAGGCCAGGTTGGACAGAGCTTTGAGCGACCTGGTCCAGTGGAAGGTGTCCCTGGCCATGGCAGAGAATGAGATGAGGTCTCTTCCAATCCAAACCATTCCATGACTTCATGAAAGCTAAATAAGATCCCCTGCTTTGTTAGGTTTTGGACCAGATTCTCCTCAAAGCATGCAATGAACACAACTGACTGTTCCTAATTTCTGGTGAAGCTGCAGAAAGTGCCACAGGTGAACCTGACAAGTCTTGTTGAATGTGAGCATTGTCTTCTCCTGTGATTTGGGTAAATCTTCTCCATAAACAATTTTTTGCCTCCAGAAATTCACTGTATTCTGCCTTAGCCTCATTTTTCTTTAAAGAAGTCCAAGGCTGACCTCTGCCAGGTGCTGCTGTTTCAGTCATCAGTCTCACTTCCAGTCCTTATCCAAGACATTTCCCAGAGTCCTGCCATGCACAATGAAGAAAGAATCAAAAGACAAAGCATTTTCCTTCCTCACTTACCATCCAGGGGACTATGTGTCTGTTAAGTGTTAAGTGAAAGTCAGTGACATCTGTGTCTTAATTAAAGCAGACAGTTGGAGCTGGATATACCCACAAGACTTTATTATTAGAGAGGCAGCCTGAAGAAGTGGTATCAACAGACTCATTAGTAACCATGGAAAGAAGGTGTTAATTAGGGAATGTGTGATCCTACCATAAGACCAATTTGGGGCAAAAAAAAAAAAAGGTGAATGATATGGAGATGAGCTGCCAGTGATATATTATATCAAAATTATTGTGCACATTGCACTGGCATTAATGGGAGTGGCACAGCAGAGTGGGATGCTGGTTGATTCACATTAGTGTCAAGCCAGGCAGTTAAAGCCCTGACAATGAAATGAGGAAGTCTAATTGCCTGTTCAGAATCAAATAACATGCACTTTATTACCAAATTCCACCATTAACAGCCCAGAAAACCAATTGTGGCTGTCAGGAAAAGGGACAGCTGAATGACAAATGTAAGGAGGGAACCATCTGGCTGGGGACTGGGTACCAGTGGTGGTCCTGCTTCAGCAGCACGGCAGGAGCACAGGGCTCTGGAGAGCAGCTGCTCGGGCTCAACACATCTGATCTTGTGCTGGAGACCAGGAACAGAAGTCATGCGCAGGGTAAGGATAAACTGCAGCTTCGTGCACTCAGCACTTGATAGAGATTTCCATGGAGATTTGAAACAGAAAGGAAGCAGTGAAGCTTGGCCTGAGGAGGGTGGAGATCCTGTGACTAAGATGCAGACAGGCAGAGGTTGAATAATCTTGCCCAAGGAGAGATTTTTCTGCTAACTTTCAAATATTTAAAAAGTGGCTTCACAGCATCTGTCAAACTGTGTTGATGGAACAAGCTGTAGTTTCTACCCCTGAGAGCTGGGTCTGTGCTCTGGACCCTGTTGATTCTCCCCCAGGTAACTGCACTCAGCTCAGCTCAAAACACCAGCCAGCCTGATCAGACTGTCTGCAGGTCCTGCAGGAGGGAGTGGGTGTAGAGTCTGTGATCCTTTTACCCTTCACTAATCTTCTTTGCAACAGCACATTCTGAGGTGGCTTCCCTTTCATGCTGTTCAGTTCCAGCGCTCGTAGCCTGTTAGCCTCTGTGCCGAATGAAGCGCCTCAGTCAAGGCAGTGCTGCTTCTGCTCAGAGCAGGCATCCAGGGAAATCCAGCGATTTCCTTCTGGGCAATGTGAAGCCATTAGCAGGTTCATACCACTTTGCTCTTATTTAATTACATCCCAAGGAGAGGACTGAGCTGGCAGGATAGCTGAAGGCTGAGGTGACCCAGTAAGGACTCCAGGCATGAAGGGGTTTTTTTAATATTTCATGCAACATCCTTGCAGAAGGGCCCTTGGTTTCACTCAGTGCACACGTGCAACGTCTCTGTCCACTGCCACAGAAATACCCATTGCTGAGGCTCTCATACAGAATCATCAAATGGGTATTAGCTTCTTGGGGTCCAGCAACTCTGCCCACACGAGTTGATTAAGCCAGACAGAGAGAGAGATGATGCTGAGACCTGTCTTTATTCTCCTGGGCAGACAGTGTTTGTCTGTCAGTGAAACCCACAGCAGTAATGAAGTCCACAGAGCTCTGAAGGGACATTTTGGCTCAGCCACCTCTGCCCCTTACCAGCCTCGACCCTGAAGGAGTCTGCAGTGATGTCTTGGGGAAGGTGTGACTGCAGGATTCATTGCTGATATCCTGCAGCCTGAGACTTTGGTGGGAGCTCTTTTGATCAGTGCTGAACAGCCACCAGTGGCTTGCAGTCACCTGGTTCCACATTTCACATGGCTGCACACACCTCTGGGTGTGTGTTCATTAGCATGCACACACAAGAAATTAGGTTAAAAGTGACAAAACAGTATCCAGAAATTCGAGGTGCTTGATATTTCTCCAGTTAAAGATAATGAGAGAAAAGAACAAACAGAACTGTAATCACAGTTTTTAAAAAAATGCAGAGATAATTTGGACTGTTCTATTTCTATTGTACACAGAATCTTCAGTGACTAAAGGCTTTAAAATGTAATTAACATTTTCTTCTGATAAGCTTCATACTGTTTTTCCTGTCTTATTTTCTTGTGTCTTTTATTTTCTCAGCTTGCTTTCGATCTACCTTTCCAGCAGAGAAAAATAACTACTTGCTGCTAAATTAACGCTCACAGATGGGCAATTTTTATAGGAATTCGTTCTCCTGGTCTAATTAATGATGCTTAAATTTCCACTGGTGCCACCAGTAATCCTTTGACAAAGGGTGTCTTCAAAACCTCTGGAAGTTTTAACTTTTCAAGGAGAGAATGAAGTGAAGCTGGAATTATTTAGAGTGGTATTAAGGAGGAGGCAGAATTAATAACAAATGTGCTTCGGAGTGCCTTTTGATATGGGAGTCAATCCTATGCTCACTTCTCTGGAAAGTGTTCTTTACTACTGATTCAGATCTCACTGGGACAAATCAGAATATTTCTTTTGATTTCAGTGGCCTTTGGGTCCAGTTCAGGGATTAAGTTCTGCCTTGAGTTTGCTTTAAACGAAAGGAACCATGGCACTTCAGCATCACTGTTAGCCACAAAGAGATGGAGGATGTACAGATCAGGATCATGTATCTGCATTATAAAAGGGAACAAAAGTCTGCTTTTTCTGTGAGTCTGGCCAATAACTCTATAAACAAAAAGCATAAAAAGTTGCAATACCTGTAAACAGAAATGTGAACCAAAGAGCAATGAAAACTATCACAGATTCTTGGGTTTGTATATAGCCCATCCTGTGTTGTTTTGTTTCCTCCCGTCAAGTGCTCCCCTCCTGATGGTTAAACTGTGCAGACTGGAACCATACAGGCTGATGTATTTGACTTTGTTTTGTTTTAGTCACTGCTGTTAAGACACGAGAATTGAATGGGAGAGAAAAATGTATTGTTTGGCATTCTGAAAAGGGTCTGTTGACACAACTTCCAGCTCTCTGGGACACGGGCTTGACTGGCTGAAGGCTGTTAGGGATGTTCCTTTTGCTGAGTGCCTGAATGGACTCAGTGGCAAGCCTTTGGTAAAGGATGCCTGCGGTAGCAGCTCATTGCAGCGCTGGTGGGAGGGTTCAGCTGCCGGGG
>VZRS01005646.1:0-39564 GCA_013398055.1 Ifrita kowaldi | reverse complement strand
GAGACGGAGAGGGAGAGGGAGAGGCAGGGATAGGGATAAGGGCAGGGATAAGGACAGGCGTAGCTGTAGGTGTAGATGCAAGTGTGGGGATAAGTGTAGGTGTAGGGGCAGGAGATGGGACAGGGACCGCTGTAGGAGTACGGGCAGGGGCAGGGACAGGTGTAGGTGATGGAACAGGGACTTGTGTAGGTGATGGGACAGGTATAGGTGATGGGACAGGGACAGGGGTAGGTGATGGAACAGGGCCAGGGACATGCGTAGGGGATGGGACAGGGACAGNAGGTGATGGGACAGGGACAGGGATAGGGACAGGTGGTGGGACAGGGATAGGGACAGGTGAGGGGACAGGGACAGGGATAGGGAGAGGTGATGGGACAGGGATAGGGAGAGGTGATGGGACAGGGACAGGGACAGGTGTAGCTGGTGTTCCACAGTGGGCACCAGCAGAACACGGGGCCTCAGGGGCTGTCGGGGCTGGGAGCAGAGCGAGGGCACAGGAACAGCCTGGGGAGGGGGAGCTGGCAGAGCCCTGGGGCAGAGCTGGTGCCCGTGGGAGTGTTACCGAAATCCTCAAAAATCCTTGGGATAAGCAAGACTCCCTCTAACGCTGTCTGACGCTGTTAGCGAGTGAGGCATTACTGTATCCTTGGCCAAGAGGTGTGTGGGTGGCAAAGTTCCACCTCTGCACCGACGCAGAGACAAAACTTTTTCACTAATTTATACGTTTTTAGCAAACAGATTAATGTTCATTGGTTCTGAGTTACATAAGTCTCTTCATTACTTAGTGTTCCATCCACTATTGGTTATTAATTTCTCACTCTTCACGTTAATGTGGTCCACATTCTTTATCCTTTTTATCATCTTTTTTCTCAGACAGGGAATCGCCAACTTTCCAGCCCTTAATCTCCTCTGCATTTTCTGGTTGCTCCAACCCCCTTGGAGGGTCATAAATTTAAGATCCCAGATGTCCAATCTACAGCTCCGTTTGGCTTTGTTTATTGAAGCTTGGCAAGGTTAGTTTTAGCAAACTTAAGGTTTTGGTTATTTAATGATCAAGGTAATTGTAAGAGCCTGTGAAGAAACTTAACTGGTGCTGGCTAAAAGTGGGCACCGCTTGCAATTAATTAAAACGATTAGTTAGGAAAGTTACATCATTTCCAACAGGAAATAACAGCTGTTTTCCCCCACACTGGTTTCTGGCCTCTTCCCTCGGTGCTGTGTGAGGGCACAGGGTGTGTGAGCTCTTCCACCACTGCCCCACTGACCCCATGCCTGGCCTAAACCCTGTAATTCCATGAGGCTTTATCCCTGTTGATAACCTGACCAGGTAAGTAAGCTCCGAGTGCAAGAAAGCAGATTAATTAGGTGCTGTGTTGGGGTGATACTTGGAACTGTGAGCAGTGACTGACAGTGCAGCTCTTTCCCATGGAAAATGGGAATTTTCTGTTATCAAGGGCAGTGTTACTGCTGTGGGGGGAGCTCACAGAGACTTGTGAGCCCAGGTGAAGGTAACTGGTGGACATAACGATGCTGGGAGAAGCACACACTGAGTACACAAGGGCCTGTGTGAGCCCTGGGTGGCAGTTCCAGTGCCTGGATTAATAAACACCACCCTTGTGTGTACAAATCGTGTCTGAGTTTTGGTTTTGGCTCCTTTTCCTGTTCTCTGTTGTTAACCCTGGCTGCTGTGTGTCCCTGGGCAGGGGTGGCAGTGCTGGCAGTGGGGAGGGTGCATTCACACCGGGGCAGATGGAGCTGTGGTGACAGTGACCATGACAGACTCTGCTCCTGGGCACGCTGCTGGCTCAGAGCTGTTGGAGCCTTTGGGAGCTGCTGCTGCTCATTCTGGTTCCTGTTTTTTAGAGAGTGAGGTGGTTTTGTCCATGAATTGAGAACCAAGCGAGGCGGTGGTGTGGGACAGCTTGGCAAGGTGGTGGGATGGAGCAGAGCCAGGGATGGGGCTGCCCAAATCCAGGGATACGGCCCAAAGCTGCCCCACTCAGCAGCAAAGCCTGGGCTGGGATCATCCAGCTCCGTGTGTCTTCTTGGCACAACAGGCTCTCCTCCTCGGCCACTGGTGTGAGTCTGTATTTGTTTTTAATTACCGTGTCTGCAGGTTGGTACATTGAATCCCAGGAAGGGACCTTAAAGCTCATCCAGTGTCACCTCTGCCATGTGAGGCCATGACACTTTCCACTGTCCCAGGGTGCTCCAAGCCCCATCCAACCTGGCCTTGGGGTGGGATGAAATGAGCTTTAAGGTCCCTTCCAGAGCCTGTGATTCTGTTCTGTGACTCTGCACTGATGTCAGGAGATGAACACCGCGAGCTTCAAGCCCGCAGTGAGGGCGGGCACCCCCTTAGCCTGCTTGTTTTTCACAAAATTGCACAAAAATGTGACATTCACGGGTTAGCTGCAGGCACAGAGCTTACCCAGCAGCGCTTGTACTCCTCAGAACCCACTGTTAGTACAGAGGGGCTTGAATCTCACTTGGCTTCTGTGAAAATGGCACTTCAGTATCATCGTGGCCAGAGAAATATCAATTAAAAATACAGATTATTCCGGTGTAGAACAGTCCTTGTGGAACACCTGTATTGTTTCCAGCACTCTCGAAGCCCTGGTTTGAAGGGTGCCCATACCAGTCCTGTAGAGAGGAGGCTGTTGATGCAGGAGATTAACCCTTCCTCTCGTAAAATCAGGGATGAGGTGTGCCAGGACGCGGTGCACAGGCGAGCTGACGTTCTGAAGTGCGAACCCTTCCCTCTCGGCACTCCCTGGCTCTGCTCGGAATGTTTTGGGGTTGTAGGATTAACTGTGAGGTCTCGGGGCTGAGAATCGTTCAGTGCGTTCCTAACCCCGTGAGTCACTTCACACCTCTCCCCGCTCATTAGTGCTGAACAGATCCGCTCCGGCTGCTGCTGAGAGCCGCCTCTGGGTGACTCAGAGCGACAGGGAAACGCTCAAGGGAGTCAAAACAAACAACAAGAGACCCAATGTTCACAAAGCTGAAGGGAAGGACGCAGGGACACATCCCAAGCTGGTGTTGGATGAAGGAAGGGACACAGGGACACATCCCAGACTGGTGTGGATGGTGTGCCCTTACCAGTTTAAATTTCCTCGGGAGACTGTCCACGACTGATCTGGTTTTTAAAAGTTTTTTTTCCTCTTTTGGCTATGGAAGAAGAATGAATGTGAAACACTTGGCAGCATCCTTTTTGAAAGGAAATAAGCTTTTACTTGATCATTACAATCTCTAAATTTTTAAGTGCATCAGGCTTCTAACTTAGAGCGAGTGCCTGGGATCATTCCATTTTTCCTGTCCCCAAAGACAAGCCAGGCACTGCAGCCAGGATCCTGCTTCCCAGAGGATGGAGCTGTCCCTTGGAGGTGTCACCCACACCCTTCTCTTCCTACCTCAGGCCCTCTAAGTTTAGCTCACCTCTGATGGCGGCCTCCGAGTGCAGCACTTCCACTCTCAAAATACCTTCCCGGCGTTCTTTTTTTAACCATAAACTAATTCAGCAGTTTTAACTGTCAAAAAAGTGCCAGCCTAAAATTCTGATGATCGAGTGGGCTCTCCTGTGTGACCTCAGACAGAGACTTGGACAAATCCTGTGTGCCAGGTCAGGAGCTATTTTCAGCTGCGTGGATGGACTATTGCATTAACTGTAACTTTGTTATTCCCTTTGGAAAGTGCTTTGGGAAGGAGACCTGTAGGGTAACCTCTGGGTTACCTTTCGTGGTGTTCACTCGGGTTTGTGGCACCATGAATCTTTGCTTCTGTTTGTGCCAGAGCTGGGCTCTGCAGCAGGGTCAGGCCCTGTCTCACCTGGACACGTGAACCTGGTGCTCTCTAATAACTCTGGGTGCTCCAGCTCTGAGGGAAGGGAATGCCTTCCTGATTATGGAGAATGGGATCATGGTTAAACAATATAGGCAATAATCAATATAATCAATCAATATAATCAAACAATATAGGCTGTGCTCGGCTGATTGATCCAGAGCGCAAATTAATCTACAGAGGTAGCTTAGAGGGGCCCCAGTAAGGCTGGGCTCATGGTGTGCCACTACCCAAATGGGATCCAACTGCTTCTGTGCCTCCCAAATGTACATTAAAGTTGACCCTATGGGAGTGGAAAGTCCTTGAATTGAAAATGGTTTGGGGCCGGGCAGCTATTTTGGGAAAATGTCTCATGTGCCTGCTCTATTGTTGTGTTCATCACCTTCTGACATGAAGCAGGAGCTTTCTCTGACCCACTGGGTCTGCTTTTATTTTCTTCAATATTCTTGAATGTTCTTATCTCCTTAAATACTCTTGTAAAGATTCCTCGCTGAGAGGGTGGTGGGTCACTGGCACAAGCTCCCTGGGGAAGTGGTCATGGCACCAAGGCTGCCAGAGCTCCAGAAACGTCTGGGGGATGTGATTGGTCATAGGATTTAATTCTGGTCCTGCAAGGGAGCGGGGCTGGATGATTTTACTGGGTCCCCTCTAGCTGGAGAGACTCTGTGTGTCTGTTCCTGTGCTTGGGCTAAAGGGGGACTCAGGACCACACAATTGTGGGGAGAGAAAAGAGGCAGCTGCCCCTGGAGCAGCAGCTTCACTCTAGACCAGCTTAATCTGAACATAAAAGCGTTGGAGAACCTTGGTTTACCTTGTCCAGCCTGGGAATGGGGCCTCACCAGATGCCAAAGGAGATCTCTGTCAAAAAAGAGGGAAACTTAACCCCTTTCTGCTGTGCCCCAGGACAAGGGACAGTGGCTTTAACTGAAGGAGGGTACATTTAGTTGGATATTGGGGAGGAATTGTTCCCTGGGAGGGTGGGCAGGCCCTGGCACAGGGTGCCCAGAGCAGCTGTGGCTGCCCCTGGATCCCTGGCAGTGCCCAAGGCCAGGCTGGACACTGGGGCTGGGAGCAGCCTGGGACGGTGGAAGGTGTCCCTGCCCATGGCAGGGGGGGAACGGGCTGAGCTTTAAGGTCTCTCCCAGCCCAAACCAGTTGAAGATTTGGTGCCAAATGCCAGAAATATTTGATTTTCTGTGAAATTAGTGAGCTAACCTGGCTGACTGGGAGGCAGAACACTGTGAGACCCTGGGGAGCAGAGCCCGTGTGAGGTACCTGAGAGGAGAGCTCTGCTATTTCCTGCAGCTCCAGACTGAGCTCTGCAGTTCAGCTCAGGTGACAGGCAATAACTTCCTAAGCTCTTTTAACTTCATTACTTTGATCCATTTGCCCATTCTAAGGCCAAAAGCACAATTCCCAAGAGACCTTTTGCTACATTGAAACTGATCTCTTTTATGAGAAGTGTCACTAAAGACCCAGCTTGGTTATTACATTGTTTTTATTGCATTAAAATAAATCAACAATGGATTAACACTCAGCATTTGTCAAAATGCTGCAGCAGGACTGGATGCTCAGATCAGACCTCCTCTAAGGGACCTGGAATGTCTCATGGTGCTGCTCTCTGTGTCACTGAGGGTTCAGGGTGCAGAAGAATGGTGCTGTGAGCTGATGTGCTGCTGTAATTCTCTGGGCTTTTAATCAGGTTAAGGCTGTGAGACAGGTGTGTGTTAAACACTCAGCCTGAGAAAGTCCCACTGCCCCAAGGAAGTGCAAAACCAAGGACAAAGCCTTCAGCTGGCAAAATTGTGAGGTGTTTGGGTACCAAGTCAAGTGTGTGCCCAGCCTACTGTTATCCTGCAGGCTAGGCAGGGCAAAAGGAGAAAAAAAAAAAAAAGAAGAAAAAAATAGTTCATGATGCCCCGTTAGTGCTTTGGGGTCAGTGTCTCCTCTCAGCCTGCCCAGAGGGAATCGGACTGTGCTGTGCTCCTGTCCTGAGGAGAGAATCATGGAATCCCAGACTGGCTTGGGGTGGAAGCACCTTAAAGCCCATCCAGTGCCACCTCTGCCATGGGCAGGGACACCTTCCACTGTCCCAGGGTGCTCCAAGCCCCATCCAGCCTGGCCTTGGGCACTGCCAGGGATGAGGAATCCACAACACACGGATAACCCACGGTGCTCTGATGGCCACTGTCCTCTCTAATTGCTGTTTCCTCACTGTGAAGGGTGACAGTGGGAGGCTCTGCCAGCCCTAAAGGAGATGTTCTGTCCAAGATGTTTCTGGAGGGATCAGGAGGCATCCCTGTGCCTCTAAGGGGTCCCTGTCCTGAGTTAACCCTGGATGTCTCCCTTACCAGCCCTTACAGGCAAGGGAAGCAGCCAGGCGGTTTGTGCAGCTTTAGAGTGTTCAAGACAGGTGAAAATCTGAAGTGAAATAAAACAAGAGCTCCTCGCTGTCCAACCTTTTCCCTGCTGCTCTCCTCCTGGAGAGGAGCTGGTTTATGGAGCAGCTCTGATACAAACCGTGCTGTGGTCACAGCTGCCTTAGTTTCAGCCACAGTTTAGCAATGGCAAAGGGACAAGATGATCTGTTTGCAGCAAGCTTGGCCCTGCCGAAGGATGGGCACAGGAACAAGTGGCTGTGCATGGAGACTGTTCTGTGCTCTGCATCCCTGGTGAGCCACCGAGGGGCTGTGCCAGCCCCTGCTCACGTGGGGTTCCTTACACAGCCTCTGCCTGCCCTAGAAATACTCTGTGCTTCCAGCCACGGGCATCCTGAGCTCTTACAGCAACGCCTCAGAGCCCAGGAACCGCTGTGGGCTGCTCCCTTTTATGTTCAGACTGTTCCGTTTGTGGGCAAGGGGCAGAGAGGCAGATTTAGAAAAGATCAGCCAGAGAAGTCTGTTAGCCAAAACGGTGGGTGCAAAATGCCAAACACATCAGGTCCTATGGAGAGACACAGTTCTTGTAGGGCTCTGGATGTTGCCAAGACTCCGACATTTTGGCAAAGCAGCAGTGCTGAGCTGAGTGCTGTGCTGGGATCCCTGGCTGGGATCCTGTGCGGGCTGTGGGGACACTGTGGAAGGGGATGGATGGTTTGGGGCAGTGAGCAGGAGCAGCCCACGAGGGCGGGTCAGTGCTGGTTTAACCCTCAGTGCACTGTCCTCTCCCAGCTGGGAGGGGCAATTTCCAGGAATGTGGACTCCCAAGTTCATCTGCCTCAAAAGCTGATGCCAAGGGAGCTGCAGGGTGGCAAAGGCAGCAGCAAAGACCACGCTGGGGATGTTGCTGCTGCTCTGGCTCAGATCTGGGCCCCAACAGGATGCTCACAATCTGGGATGTGAGCAGAGAAGGGGTGGTGTATCTAAAACACCCTGGCAGGAGGAGAAACCTTTCTTGGGCCTCAGTTTGGAAAAGGATTTGCTAATGAGCCAGTCTGCCTCTCTGCTGGGCTCCTACCTGGAGTTTTCCAGGGAAAGGCTCAGCTGTGCCTGCTGCAGAGGTGGTGTCAGGGACAGCAGCACCTCAGCTGGGCCCTGGGGCTGCAGCATTCCCACTGCTGGAAGGTGCTGCGGTTTGTGTGTCTGCCCTATATGGCAGGCTGTGCTAATCCCAGAAATCTGCCCTCAGGATTGCCCAGAAATAGCCCAAACCCTCTTTCTTGCAATCCTCTTACCATCTGGGAAGCCAGATAATTTTTCCCAGTCTGATTCACTTTCTTTAGCTCCAAAGGCAGCCTCAACCTTGTGGATTTTCTGTGTGCATATGTTACCCTTTTGCCTGGAATAACTGTCTAAGCACGTGTTTGGATTTGAATATCCAACCAAAGGCAGACCCTGATGCTGGCAGACCGAAATTTGTGATGGAGAACGGTGTTAAATTTTAAAAGAAAGCCATTAACTCCCAGGCCAACCAGCTGAATAGGCAGTTTGCTGGAGACTCCAACAAAACTGCAGGTTAAGGTCAATCCCAGGGCTGGAATGTGAGGAGGGAAGTTAGAAGGAGTTGATTCCTCGCTGTTGGGAGCCAGGAAGGAACGGGTCTGTTCCAACACCGCCATCTCTTCCCAGCTTACAATTTAATTTGTACCTTCCCAGACTGGATCTCTGCTCCCTTGGGACATTTACATACTGGTTTGGGTTTGGGGTTTTTTCCCCCCTCCTTTGCAGTGGTACCACGATCAAAGGCTCGTGGCAGCTCAGTCACAGCTTGGACATTGCTGGCGAGGATCCTGACCCTGCGTGGGAGCCATGGAGCAGCTGGGAGAGCCGGGGCTCAGGCGTGAGCGCTCAGGTGATTTCCCCACTGCCCTTGCAGCACTGCTCTTTCTTTCTCCTGGGAGGAGGATGGATGATGGCTCTGTGGGTGGCTGGTTGTGGGAGCCAGATCCTGGTGGCTGGGGGAGATGAGGGTCTGTATGTCCCCTGTGCCTGTTGTGGGGGGCTGGAGATGCCCAGCTCCACGTGGGATCGTGTTTGATCTCGGGGCTCTCTGTGCTGCAGGATGGAGCGGATTTGAATCCCCTGGGTTTGTGTGTAAGGAGTGATTTCTGCAGCCAGCGAGCCTCAAACCCTCTGGGAGATGGGTGGGGGGAATTCCATGGCCTGGGAGTCCCACAGAGACTCTTTACTATAATTTATTATTATTTTGAAAGCCCTGTCCCCTGGGACTCTTTCACCCAAAGCTGCCAGACTGCCTGCCTGCTTTAACTGGAGAGACAGAGCATTTGTTACTGTCCTCTTTGCCTCTTAAAAGCCTTTTGCAGTGAAGGCATGGAGAGAGGAGGCTTTGTGTGAGCCTGGGGAGCTCCTGGGAGACAGGGAGGGTGTAAACACCTCTGTGTGCTGGGAGAGCTGGGGCGCTGCTGAGAGGAGCCACGCAAATCATGGTGCTGGGGCTGCCGAGGTGCTGTGCTGTGATGGGGACCAGGACACGGCAAGGCTGGGCAGGTACACGCTCTGCTCCCACTCCAGAGGTTCGGGGTACCTGGGATTGGGGAGGGAATTGTTTGCTGTTCGCTCAGGAGGCTGCTCGGTGTCGTCTGTCCTGGGGGCTGAGCTTCAGTGCAGTGAAAAAGGCAATCCCAGATTGGTTTGGTTTTTCCCAGGGGCAAGTAAATTTGCTGGGGAAAAAGCTTTAATTTTGATGGGTGGCAGATGGAGATCACTGGAAATGTCAGCAAATGGGTTCAGCTGAACAAACGAAGATGAGTTTTTGATTATCCCGAAAGCAGGAACATTTGGAAGTGAAAGGAATGGGGATCCAGCTTCCCCCTGGACTCAGATCCAGCAGTGAGAAAAGGCAGATGTGCTGGAGCTGCTGGGGAGCTGCTGGTGCTGTCTCACAGACGCTCCTGCTTGCTGACATGTCCGTCACTGCTTGTGCATCCCCTGCCCTTCAATGAGGGCAGCAAAGGCCACTGCTGTGCTGAACAAACAAGCAGCAATCACAGAATAAATCACGTCTTTGTTCGGGGCCCCCTCCTCACCCCACCCTGAGCTCTGGATCCCAGTGGCTGGAGACAGCAGGAGGGCTGAGCAGCTCAGCTGTGCCCTGGGCTGGGAGTGCCCTCGGTGCAGGGGGCTCCAGCAGCACAGCATCCACGGGGCTGGATCTGGCTGCTTCCCAGAGCAGGAAAGGGACTCTCACAGCCTGAGTGGACTCAGCTCTGAGCCTTTTCTGCCCCACTGGTCACTGAGCTGCACATTGCCCCGCTCCCATCCTGGCTCGTGCCTCGCTGCTGTGCTGTGTGAAGGAGGGCAGAGGAGGCACCTGGCTCCTTGCCACCAGGAAAGCAGGAGCTTTGCGTGGGAACTGGCAGCACAAACCCTGCCAAGCCTTGCCCAGCTCTGAACACCTCCTGGGGCACCAGACCCCGGGCAGTGCCTCCCAAGGCCCCTGCAGGGTGCCAAGATCGGGCTGACACTGCAGGGACAGGCAGCCCAGAGAAGCTGTGGCTGCCCCTGGATCCCTGGAAGTGTCCCAGGCCAGGCTGGAAGGGACTTGGAACAACCTGGGATAGCGGAAGCAGGGATGGAACTGGATGGTCTTTAAGGTCTCTTCCAACCCAGACCATTCCATGATTCTAAGCCTGTCCTGAACATCCAGTTCAGGGCAGCATCTCCAGTGTCCTGGACAGCTGCTTACAGATTAATGAAGCCCTGACAGGACTGGTCATCTGTTTCAAATAAAATAAAATGGTGCTGAGCAGAGTCTCTGGGACGCACTCGGTGTGTGGGATGGGAAGGGCCACGGCCAAGGCTGCAGCTGGGGCTCCTGCCAGGAGTGACTCTCTCTGAACGTGGGTCTGTCTCCTGCTGTGACACTGCATGGAGTGAACGGCCATCGTTCCTCTCCTTTGTGCTCACAGAGAAGGCTGGGGCAAGGTGGAGACAAAGCCCTGTGGCAGGTGAAACTGAGGGTACAGCAGAGCCTGTGATGTCCCCGGTGTCCCCACTCCCTGTGCTGCCTGTGCCTGCTCTCATCTCCTTCTTTTCCCTGGCAGGGACAGGGCAGAGTCCCCCGGTGCTGGAGCATCTGCCAGCAGTGACCAGAGGGCCACACCTGGCTGGACAATCCTCCCTGCGGGGCCGCCGGGGACCCTCGGGGAGCAGGAGGAGGATCAGCCATGCCCGAGTGAAAGGGAAAGGTGAGCGAGGGGGTGTGCGAGGGGCTGTGGCCAGCCGGGGCTCAGCGCTGGCCGGGGCTGTGCGGAGGGGCCACCACGGGCAGGGGTGGGGGTGTGTGTCCAGCAGCCTGGGCCGTACAGGAGATCTTGTTCTTTTCCATCCCGGAGAGTTCTGGGACAGCCCAGCCTTTGGGGAGGGTTTTTTTTCCCCCCAGAAACCCTCTCCGTCGTTCCTCCACACCCTCCGGAGCTGCTGCTCAGCTCTGGTGCCTCCCGGTGGGCTGCGGGGCAGCACCCAGAGCCGGTGGGTGCATTGCCAGCTCCTGGGGGATGAAATGGGCTGCTCTGGGGTCCTGCAGGGGGACCCCATAACTCTGGGGGGGCTGCGTGCCTGTCTCATTGTCACATGAGAGCCAAGCAGGTCACCCATGCGCTGCCGTCACCCCTTCCCTGCCTCACCCTCACAGACCAGTCTGGAGTAATTTCCGCAGGGTGCTGTGGATGCTCCTGTCCCGTGGGACAGTTCCTTAAACAGCTGAGAATGTGCCGGCAACCCCGATGGACGGCCAGTCCCAGCGATCGCTCACAGCAGGGAGGGTTTCCCCTTTCCCCAGCAGCTCGTTCCTGGGGCACCATCGGCAGCGCGGCCGCGGCTCCGGGGTCCGCGAGGGCGGGCAGGGCACTGTCCCTGTCCTGGCACTGTCCCCACCCTGGCACTGTCCCTATCCCGGCGCTGTCCCCATCCCGGCACTGTCCCCACCCTGCCGCAGGTGCGGCCCCGTTCAAACCCGCGGGGCCGATGGGAGCCGCTCCATTGAAACCGCGGCGGTTGTTCCGCGCGTCCCATGGAAACGCCGCTCCCTGCGGGCTCGGCAGGCACGGCTCCAGCTCCTGCAGCTCCTAGTGAGAGGTGTCGTGCCATGGAGGCCGGCGATGTGCACAAAGTCTCGCTCTGCTCCCGCCGGGCCGGTGCCCTCCCGGGAGCTCCTTTCTGCCTCAGCACGTTCGGTAAGCGCGGAGCCTCGGCTCGGGGAGCCCGGGGAATGTCACCCCGGGCGGGCTGCCCTGGGGAAGGGCTGGGGAGCCGCTCCCCGAAGGAATCAGGGCCGGGCAGCAGCTTTTGCCTCGCTGAGCCTCAGTAATGCCGGGAACCGGGAGCGCCCTGAGCCCCGGTGCAGCCGCTGCGGTGTGGGCAGCGCTCTCCAGGTGTCCCACACCCAGCTCGTTCTGCCCCCGGATGGACACGAGCTGGGGCAGGGCTGGCTGGAGCTGTGCCCTCAGTTTCCTTTTTGCTCCTTGAGAGTCTCTCTGTGGCTGCCTCAGGTGTGCTCCGAGAAGCCCCCGGCAGCGGTGGCTCGGCTCTGCGGGTGGAGCTGGCCCGGCCACGGCCCGGCTGCGAGCCCCGAGTGCCTCCCTGCGAGCGGGTGGGTCTGGGTGTCCTGTGGGTGTCCTGGCCGTTCGTGGTGTGCCATGGCTGGGCAGCAGTGTCACACACAGGGCAGCCCCAGCCATGGCCAGGGCAGGACAGTGCCCAAACTGGCATCCCCCAAACCACCCAGCACAAACCTTCCCTTCTCCTTCCCCTGTCCCTCTCGTTCCCGCTGACTCCTCGCCGTGCTTGGCCGCACAGGGGCAGTTTCCTTTCGTGCTGTAACATCTGCTGTGTGCTGACAGCCGATCAGGGAGATTCCCACAGCCTCAGAGATCTGCAGATTGCAGAGGGGTTCAAACCTCGTGCCCAAAGCCTGGAGTGGGAGGATGAAACTGAGGGCCAGTGCTCTCTCTGTTGCAAACCAGTGTTGGAGCTGTCCTGACTCGTCCCTCCCGGCTCCTGTCTTTGCTCTCTCACCTTGCACTTGTACAAACGCACACAGACACCATTTCCACGTGTCCATGCACACGTGAGCTGCTCAGAGGTTGGACTTTTTTTTTTCTTGAGTGAAAAATGTGTTCTCTGAATTGTTTCAGGTTAAACAATCCCATCAGATATCCCCTCCCAAGCAAGCCTGAGCCCTTGGGTGTGTCTTTGACAAAATGAAATGTTGGGTTTTAACTTGCAAGATGTTTATGTGCCTGTACATTATGTTTACTCGCCTGGAAATTATGTTTACTCACTTGTTTGTTGTGTTTTGTAAACTGGGGAAGAGGTGAAAATGGAATATTTTGCTTTGGACTAAGGAAAACGTTGTAGTAGTGATGGTTTCAGCCTTTGGATTCTCCAGGAGCATTGGGAAAAGTTTGGTTTTGGGTTGATCCAGAACAATTACATGATTAGAGACCCTTCATCTGCACATCCCATCGAGGCTGGCAGGCCCAGCTCCCAGGGAACCTTCGGGGAGGACATTCAGAGGGGAGGCTGCCCACCCTGCCCCCCTTAACCATTGCACCAGACCCTGACAAACACCATGGGCTCAGTCTTCGTGCCAGCCTGAGCCTTGTGGGGAGATTTTTGGGCTGATGCAGAGTTGCCAGTGCATGGAAAAGCGAGGGACTGCGTGTGAGCAGGCTGGCAGAGCAATGGTGCTGCCCTGGGAGCTGTGCCCTCACTCAGCAGGGCACACCTTGGCTCTCCCAGCACTGACCTCCTGCACAGGGGCTGGGACCCGATGGGGTTTCAGTGCTGGCAGACAGTGCTGATCTCCAGCCTGACCCTCTGTGAGGTGGGATGTTTCCCCTCAGCTCCCTGGGTGGGGAGGCAGGATGTGTCTGGCCCTGTGTGAGCCTTGGAGCTGTGGGGTGGGTGAGAGGAAAACGTTCCAGCCTGTCCTCCAGCCTGTCCTTCAGCCTGTCCTTCAGCCTGTCCTCTCGTGTCCCCAGGCCAGCTGAAGCTGTCCATCGAGGTGCGGGGCCGGACGCTGGTGCTGCACGGTGAGTGTGCCCCTGGAGCATCCCAAAGTGTCCCCGGAGCCACAGTGGGCTGGTGGTGGGCACAGCAGTTCCATGCTCTTCCTTTAAGCTCTTTGGAGCTTCGTGGCAGCTGTTGGGAACAACTCTGTGCTGTGGTGGCACAACTGGGAGCTCTTGGATTGAGAGAGCAAACTGAAATTTCCAGAGACCTTCATTCCGGGGTGAACACTGTTCTTGCACCCACGTGTATGAATTATTTTTCTCTTATTCCATACGTAGAGAAGGCAAACACAGGTTCCTGGAGGAACCTTACAAACCACTTCATGAAGCACCAGAGGGGCTGGCAGAGCCCCTTTCCCCTCGTGCCCTGGGCTTTCCATGGGGCTGGGTGTGTTTATTAGGAGCACAATCTGCCTGTGACAGAGGCAGAGCCACTGCTGCCTTGCTGGGCCTGTGAGGAGGGAGCTTGGCCTTGCTCTGACAGCCCGTCCTGTGCTCTCCAGCTCTGCTGCACATCCCTGGCACATCCCTGGCACATTCCTGGCACATCCCTGGCACATCCCTTGTCCCAGCAGCGGGGCCGAGCAGCGTCGGGGCAGCATCAGGCTGCGGCCATTGATATTTAACTGGATGATACATTTGGCTCCAGGGCAGGGAGACCAAGGCTGGGGGAAGTCAGGCAGAGGGAATGCAATTTGCCATCCGGATGCTGAGCTGCCTCTGCCACTGAGCTCACCCACAGCCTGTATTTGTAGCACGGGTGTGTTAAAGGGAAAGTGCAATAAACCCCTGCCCCTGCTCGTGGGTTCTGCCCCACAGGGAGGGATCACCCTGTGGAGTAGGAAGATGCCTTCCCTGCTGCTTTGGGATGTGACCATTTCATTTCCTTTCCAGTCATGGAAGCAAAAGGTCTGATGGGAACGGAGTGCCGTGCGTGCGACTCCTACGTGAAGGTGGGTTCTCCCGGGGCTTTGTACTTGTTTTGGGAATTTTGTGGTTGGCTCCTCCAAGCTTGCTCTGCACTGTTTGTCCCTTCTCTTCCTTCTCCATCCTGCTCTGGAAGAGCATCCCCAGCTCGCAGGGAGCTGGCTGGGCTCTTGCCCAGCCCTGGACAGCTCATGGGTTTTGTTGGCAGTGTCTGCATGAAGTAGAAAAGGGGAGGACAGGACCCTGCTGAGGGCTGTGTCAGCCATTCATTGCAAGAACGTCCCAGTGTGTGCCCAGAGCGTGGTGGGGATGTTTGCTGGCACAGGGTGGGTCTCCTGCTGGGATGTGCACAGTGCAGGAAGCAGCTCCCCTGAGAGGGGGTGCGAGCCAGGCACCAGCCAGCCACACTCGTGCGCATCACTCCTTGATTTTTCTGCTCTTTTTCCTCCCTCCCCTGCCCCGAGCAGTTTTGTAATGCAATTACCTGACAGGCAGAAGGGTGAGGTGACCCCAGCCACCCACTTAGCACCAGCTCAGCAGGGTCTTTGAGCTCAGCCATCCATACGAGTGGCTGTGCCAGTCCCCTGCCACGGCAGCTGGGGCGGGTGCGTGCTCTGGGAATGTTAACACGCTGCTTGTTTCCCTCCCAAAGATGTCCATTGTGCCAGATGCTGACTGGAAGTGCAGGCAAAAGACGAAGACCGTGCCAGACAGCAAAAATCCTGTGTTCCATGAGCACTTTGTGTTGTGAGTATGGCAGGGCAGAGGCAGCTCTGGGCCATCCCCCAGCACCGTGGTCACACAGAGCCGTGGGGACCCCGTGCCTGCTGTCCCGGGGCTCCCTCCCCTCGCCAAGACCCCGTGTTTGCTTTTGCTTTGTGATCTCTAATAAACACTCAGCACGCCTGAGCAGCTCTGCTGCTGAGATGAGGAGTGACAGACATTATTCTGCTGGGTTTTGTAGCTGAAGTGCCCTGAACTTTCGGGCAGAGCTCTGCAGAGCTGTCAGCACACACGGCATGGCAGCGCTGCTCCTGCATGCTCAGACTTTCTTGCTGGGCAGGAGTTGGACAAGCACACTCCATTTCCTAGACCTTCACCTGCAACAGTGTGCATGAGGAAGGTAAAAGGGTTTCCTACAGCTCCAGCATGGGAAAGGAGCTGCTTGACTTAATGTTTGAGTAGAGCTTGTCACTGCTGGTGGCCGAGGCTGTGCCAGCCCTCTGACCCGTGCAGCGTTTGATTTGGCACAGGGTGGTGGTTTCAGAGCATGAACTGTGGCTTGTTCCTTGCATTTACCCTTTGATGTTGGATGTGTGTCTTCCTGCAAGATTATTTCCCCCCTGAAACCGCATGAGTGGTGTCCCCACACCTGCCCGGGAGAGGTCACATCCCCTTGCAGGTGTCTGCCAGGAATGAGCAGATTGCTGCAGTGCTCTGTGCACAGACTGGAGGAGAAGACCTGGCTCTGAGGATGCTGAGGAGTCTGTGGCTGCAAGGGCAGCCCTTGCTGAGTGCTCCTGGGGAGGCTGATGGGCTGTGATGTTCTTGTTCCAGCCCAGTGCCAGAGGAGGATGAGCAGAAGCGTCTCCTGGTCACAGTCTGGAACAGAGAGAGGAATTCCAGGTAAGGGGTTGCCAGCTGCCTTATGATGCTTTGCAAATGGGGCTGTTGTAGCAGAGAACCTGCCCCCTGCTCTGGTCACCCCGTGTGAGCTCCTCCTGAGCCCTGAGGGCTGGCCCTGACCTCCGGGAAGGGCTTGGGCCAGGGATGTCCCTGCTGTGGTCACACTCAGGGGCAGCCAATGCTGGTGAGCACCACGGGCAGGCTGTCAGAGAGCAAACCCTGCCCTTGGCACTCTGTTGCCATTGCTGCTGCTTGGTAGCCATCAGCTGGGCCAGCATTTAACCCCCTGCAGCCACTCGTGCCTGCACTGCTGGCCAGAGCCCGGTGGGGCTGGAGTGGGCTGGGACATCCCCTCCCTCTGGGGACAGTGCAGCGAGGGCACCAAGGGGCCTGGCACCTTGCAGGCTGTGCTGCCAGCCCAGGCAAGCACCATCTGCCTCCTTGGCCAAGCTGCTGCCAGCACCAGGAGGTGACCAGGGTGCTTCAGCCCAGCTCCTCCTTGCCCTGCTGCAGCTGAGCCGTGTGGTTACAGCGTGCCTGCTCACGCCACGGGGCAGGGGCACGTCCTGGGCACTGCCTGGCTCCCAGCATGGGCAGGGATGCTTGGGGGCTCCCTGGAAAGGGGTGCAAGGGGGGATCTGGTGCTTCAACAGGCGTGTGCTGACGGTCCCTGAACTCTGGTTGTCCTGCAGGCAGAGTGAACTGATCGGCTGCATGAGCTTTGGGGTGAAGTCCCTCCTGTCCCTGGACAAGGTACCTCTGTGTCCGAGTACAGGGTGTGGGGCTGGGGCCTGGCTGTCTGGGCTCAATGGGTGGATGAAAACAGGCTTTTCCCACCGTGGGAGAAGGTTCCCAGGGAGTTCCCTGCTCCCATTCCCAGTATGGATGGCCGGTGTGAGGCTGGCGTTAGCGTGGTTGTTGGAGATGGGTGGGGAGGCTGTCAGGGGAGGGATCCTGGCACAGGGGGTGTCACCCCCTTCCGCAGGGGCACAGAGTGGCAGCGACTGGGGGTGCACAGAGGTGTCCCCAGCACCTGCTGCCTGCCCAGTTTGCAGGAGGGGACACAGGACATGGGGCCGGCCTGGCGTGGGTCACATCTGACACGTGGGTGAGGGGCTGTGATGGTGGGGACACATTCCTCCCAGGAGCCTGCCGGATTCCCAGCACCGTGCTGGTGGGCAGAGGGCAGACAACTGAGGGTTTTTGGCTGTTCTTGCAGGAATTCTGTGCCAGAATCCCTGTCCCCGCTGCGGCGGGTTTGTCACAGTGCTGCTGCCCCAGCCTGGCTGCTGCTCGTTAGTACAGCTGGCTCTGCCTTCCTCGGGCAAGGCTCCCATGGGAACAGCTCCCAGCGACCACCAAAGCATGGGAATGCTTCATCCCATGGCCACTGGTGAGGGATTCTGTCCCTGGGCAGCAGAATATCTCGGCAAGCTGGAGGGGCTTCATGGAAGTGTTAACACATCCCCTGAGCTCACTGAATCACAGAATGTCCTGAGCTGGAAGGGACCCACAGGGATCATCAAGTCCAACTCCTGCACAGACAATCCCACCCTGTGCCTGAGAGCCTTGTCCAAAAGCTCCCTGATTTTTTGAATTTCTACACCTGAGGTGTGGACATTTTCTTCATAGCAGGAACATAAAGGAGCTGTTGGTGGCAGTGGCCTGAGAGGCGGGTGAGAGGTGGCTTAAGCGTGGCCTCCTCTGAAATTTGGGCTTCAGTAAGGCTGAGATGAGGTGGCCCTGTCCCCTGGTTGCTGCATGATACTGCTGGATATCCCTCGGAAAACCTGGAATCTCGTTGTTTCAGTGCTGCCCGTTCCCTCCGTGCAGGGAAGATGGAATTTCAGCTGCTGCTGAGAGAAGGGCTGTGGGCTCTGTGTGTGTCTGGGCATCTCTGTGTGCTGCTCCTGGGGCACCTCCCGCCCTGGCTGGGTGAAATGGGGCTGAGCATCTGCCCCTGCACCCACAGCTGCTTCCCTTCCCACAGGAGATCAGTGGCTGGTATTACCTGCTCGGGGAGGAGCTGGGCAGGACCAAGCACCTGAAGGTGGCCATGAGGAGGCTGAAGCACAGCACAGGTGTGTCCCATCACAGGAATATTCCAGGGGGTGTTGGCAAGGCTGGGAAGAGGAGTCACTCCTGTGTCTGAGCCTGTGCTGCCCCAGACAGCCCCAGCCCCACTGCACCCAGTGCCCCCCCAGGCACTGCTCTGGGCACTGGGATCCCAAAAGCTTGTGGGATGAGGATCCTGGCTGGTTCAGCAGGTGCTGCTCTCCCCTTCAGCCGCACTTCTGGGGCTCTGTGGGGACCCTGACACTGCAGCCACGTCTCTCCCTCTTGCTTGGCCTTATCCTCATGCTGCCTCCTGCCTCTCAGGAGCTCATTGGGGAGCTCTTGGGGCTCATTGCTGTGACCACGCTCTGTTTGCCCCTAGGGTGCTGGAGCTTTTTCTCCTGCCTCGGTCCTGCAGTGCTGCCAGGGTGTGGAGGAGCAGAGGCTGGCACGGGGCAGGGTGGGACAGCAGTGCCTGTTTCAGGTGTGCAGCCACCTTCGAGCTGCTGCCTGGAGGGGATGTGCCCATGACATGGAAAGGTCTCATCTGCAGTGTGAGATTGTCAGATGTGCTGTCACACTCGTGGGGCCTCGCACTTTCTAAAAATTCTTTTTTACATTGTTTCAGAAGTCAACCCAGGAAGCCAAAGTGCAGCCCAGGAGAGCCAGGCCGCTGTGACCCTGCAGCAGCTGAAGGTGGGTACTGGGAAGCTGTGGGGTCGGCTGCCTGCATGGGGGGTTCCAGACGAGCCAAGGGACGGTGTGTTGGTGAGGGAGATGCTGAGGTGAGGGAGCTCTGTCCCCTCCCTGTCACACCACGGCTGTCACAGGCAATTTGTTACCCCAATCAGGCCCCAGCTGGTGGAGGGGGGTGATTTGGGTGCTAACCCCCATTGCCTCAGGGACCTCCTGTTTTTCCAGTGTATTCCCACTCGAGACAAAGCACCAGCACTGCCTGGGATGGGGGGGCTGGGGCTGGCAGGCTCCTGCCCCACGGCATCGGCCCCTGCCCGGCCCCGTGGCTCCTTGGCCCGTGTGCTCCTCTCCTCCTCCCAGGCCCACATGCTCTGGGAAGGGAAAGGCCCATGGTGGAGCCTGGGTGATTTATAGGAGAGGCAAGGATGGGAAATGGGAACACAAACACATGGTTTGCATCGGAAACGGGGCTCGGGCGGCCCCGTGATTTATCTGTGCCGAATTCCGCCCTGCGCTTCCCTCAGCTGCATTTGCAGTTATTTGTTTTACAGCACAGGGCTGAGCAAGACAAACAAAGCCAGCGCCCCTCTCCTCCCTTCCTCTCCGGCAGTCGCCACCGACTTGAAAGGTGGTGGCTGGGAAGGAAGGCTGCTCCTCGCTCCATCCAGAAGGAAGGCTGCTCCTCGCTCCAGCTCCAGCCTGGCAGCGCGGCCGCCCGGGACAATGCTGCGATGGCTCTGCCACTGCCAGCTCCCCTGGGAGCGCTGAGGCTCCTCAGCTCCCTCCCTGGGCCTGCCACCCCCGCTGCTCTGCAAGAGAACCCCGATTCTGGGTTCCCTCCAGCCTTCCCTCCTTTTTCATCCCTGTGTAGGAGTGTGGAAGGTGGCGGAGCCCCATGTCCAAGGAGTTGTGCCTGGCTCTGGCAGTGGGGCAGCTGAGCTCTGCTGTGTGCCCTGCTGGTGGCTGTGCTCACAGTTCCTCTTGGCCTTTAATTCCCAAATCCCACCGTGGATGCAGTTCAGTTGACCTCGGTGCTTCCCGCTCGGTGACTTTAGGAGCACAAAGCACGGGGACGTGCGTATCCTCTGGGTCTGTGCTTTCAAAAACAAACTCTGCTTTTTCTTTTTTTTTTTTTTTGCTTCTATAAACCCAAACCTCTGATTTTTTTTTATGAGCATGGAGTCGTGTCTTTCATGGAGCGAGGCTCTCACAGCCGGTGCCTGTGAAACGCCGCTCAAACATCCTCCGAGTGTTTGTGAGAACGTCGCAATAACAAAGTGCTCCGTGCGCCTGAAGAATGCCACGGGAACAAAAGCCACATCAACAGAGCGGGGACTAGGGAATACTAAAGAGTTGACAGGAATTTTAATATAAAACTCTCTCCCTTCCTCGTCAGTGAGGGTTTTCAGGAAGCCTCTGGCTTATCGTAAAGCGGCATACAGCGCTCGCAGGGGCCGGGGAGGTGAAAGGTGGCTTCCTGCCATTCTTCTCGGGAGCTGGGTTCCCATGGGCGGTCATGCCAGTTTGACTGGGGCTCCTTCCACGCTCGTGCGCTGCGAGGAGCTCAGGATCACGGCGGCTCCGGGGAGCTGCGGGGTTTTCATGGGCTCGCGGCGATTCCAGCCATGAACCGCTTCAATGGACTCTGCAAGGTGTGCTCGGAGCGGAGGTACAGGCAGGTCTGTATCCCCCCTGCCATAAATCCCCGTGCCAGCGTGTGGCTGCGAGCCTGGGATAGATTTCTGAGTGTCTGGGAGTGCTCTGGCCGTGGCTGGGCTCTGTGGGTGCTGCTGGTGAGGCATCGACTTGATACCGTTATAATTTGTAAATTATAGTGAGAATGTGAGGAAAGCATCTTCATATGGGTGCCTGTGGCTGGTCTCTGCCTGTTGCTGCAGTGGAGAAATGGGCAGATATAAATTATTCAAATATATAAATTAACAATATAAATTACTCAAACATATAAATGTATTTGAATATAAAGTTTATATTTACTGTACAACTTGCAGGTAGCATGCTGATGGTAACAGCGTTAAGCTGCAAAGTATTGTCTTAATTTCCCCCTTATTAGAGAAGAAGCAGGCACAGCAGGCTGCTACTGCCTCTTTTAAAATTATTTAAAATTATTTTAAATTTTAAAATTATTTTAGTGTTTTTGGGAGGAAACAGCACTTGTTTCCTGAGGAGTAGCTTGTGCTGGTTCCAGTTCTCCCGGTGTGCAATGCCAGGTGCTGCTTTTCCATGGGCAGGTCCCAGTCTCCTGCAAAGAAATATTTTCTTTTTCAAAGAAATATTCCCTCCGTGGTCTGCATTGGGACTCCCAGCTCAGGGTCAGCTTCTCCCTGTGCTCATCTTTCGGGTTATTCCAAAGCTGCCGTGAGGGGCAGCAAATACTGGGAATTACAAAAGCTCAGGGAGGAGTGGGAGATCAGGCACAAGGGAAACCTTGGGCTGGGAAGTGCCCACGGAGTCTCCGTGGTGGGAGAGATGCTGGGCTGGCTCCTGAGGTGCCAGTGGTTGGTATTGGAGGTGGAATTGTAGGATATGGAATATCCTGAGCTGGAAGGGACCATGGAGTCCTACTCCGGGTTGGACTGAGCTGTGAGGTTCATTCAAAGGTGCAGAGCCACCTCCTTGAGAATCCAGCAAAGTCCAGAGAGCAAAACACTCAGTGTCGTGGGACAGGATCTGTGTTTTGATCCTGCCAGGGAAGCAGTTTCTCTTTTGAAGCCTGATTTTATGCTGAGCAATCAGGCTCAGGGACAAGGTGCAGGGAAGTGAAATCTCGCTGCCTTTGCCCTCCTGTGGTAACTGAGTGAGGAACCAGATCTCCTCCTTGGCAACTTCTGCCGAATTCCTCCTCTTCCTTCTGCCTGTGTGTTCTCAAAATAATACAGGTCAGACGTTGGATTTTTAATTTTCTTTTCTCTGTCAGTGAAACAAGCATCTTGAGTAATGTCTTGGGGGCTAATCAGGTATTTACAGGATCTGTCACGCTGAGCTGCTGCTGGAAGCCAACATCAAAAAATAAGCATCATTTTATTAATAAGCTCAATGCTCCTTGAATCAGGGGGAGAAATGAGCCTAAATCAACCCAGCATCCATCCTCTCCAAACTCAGCAAGGGAAAACACGCTCAGCCCAGGGAAGGGGGATGATGCACACAGATGTCTGCAGGACAGGAGCGTGCCGAGCTCGCAGCTCCCTCCAGAGCAGGGGAGTGCTGCTATTTCTGTATTCTCCAAGAGGAAATGAAATGTTTAAGTGACTTGCTTAGCGAAGTCAGTGTCAGACTGCCAGGTTTTCCTTTCCAATGGCTACTCAGACCTTTCCTTACACTTGGAAGAGCTGGGAGCAGAGTGTGCTCTAAACAAGCGCTCCTGTTGTGGCATTGCAGAGATCCTCGGCTCGATCTGGCACTGCCTTTTTGCACCCTTTCCACCCGTTATCCGTGGGGGTCACAGTGACTGCCCTTCCCCATCTCTAAATGCCATGTGCCAGCGCTTCCAGAGGCTGTGGGGCAGTGTGGGAATGCGGGGGGATCATCACACACCGTGGCTGCTTCCCCACCTAACGGGCGGCTCCGGTGTCTCCCTGCAGATCACGATCCCTCGAGGCACTGATGGCTTTGGCTTCACAATCTGCTGCGACTCCCCAGTCCGTGTGCAGGCAGTGGACTCTGGTAAGAGATTGGATCCTTTTCATCCCTCTTGATTTGAATGAATTGTCACTCCTTTTTTGCTTCCCAGAGCTGGTTGTGATTCTGGAGCTCCCACGCCTTGCAGGACTCTGGGTACCTCCAAGGAACTTCATTTAATGAATTCTCTGTTGCCTCTAATGGGGTCACAGGCCACTGGGTTAGCACTGTGTCACTATTTTGGCAGTATTTTGCAGTAATTTGCAGAGATTTTGTTCTCTTTCCTCTCCAACCTGAGAACTGTCTGTCTGCTTGGGTGAGCTTCGGAAATCATTTGCGGGGGACACAGATCAGAGGGGAGCAGGACTGTGGGAATCCTCAGCTCCCTGAGTAGATCCTCTTGCTGTGGACCTGTGGGATGGACTGGTGTCCCCATTGTGCCCTGATGCTCCCCACTGCACCCCAGGAAACATGGGAAGTTCATGCAGTAGCTCTGAGGGAGCACTGATGGCTCCATCCTGGAGCAGTGTGTGTGTGAATGTGCTGGAAGGGGAAGCTCCAGCTTGTCTGACCCCTCTTCATTTTCAGGTGTGGGTGTCAGATGGGGTTTGGGGCAGTGAATGGTGCAAGCTGTGGAGCTCTCTGGGTGTCTCCGAGCTCCAGGGCTTCTCCTCCCCCTCCCACTCAGCCTCCTGCCCGGCAGGTGACTGGAATTTGTCCCTCGCAGGTGGCCCAGCAGAGAAGGCGGGTCTGCAGCAACTCGACACGGTGCTGCAGCTGAACGAGCAGCCTGTGGAGCACTGGAAATGTGTGGAGCTGGCACACGAAATCCGGTGAGGGTTCCCCCAAAACCCCAGGGCAGGGAGAGGAGGTTTGAGGGAGCCCAGGGCAGGGCGGTGTGACTGTGGGAAGGGGAAGGCTCTGAGGGATTCAGGACACTGGGGAAGGGTTTCCTGGAGGAGAAGGAAGGATGCAGGAGCTGGGGAGCACGGGAGAGGGGCAGCGGCTTCGGAGGGAGTAAGGGCTGCAGGGCTCGTGCCTGGACACGGGTGCTCCACCCCTGATTTCCCCATCCCATCTCTCCCAGGAACTGTCCCACGGAGATCATCCTGCTGGTGTGGAGGCTGGTGCCCCAGGTGAAGCCGGCCCACGAGGGCATGACCCGCAGGTCCTCCTGCAAATCCACCTACGACCTGCAGTCCCCTCCCAACAAGCGGGAGAAGAACGGCCCCGCGCAGGCGGAGCAGCGCCGCAGCTGCCACATCCTCTACGATGGCACCGAGGGGCTGGGGCTGCACACCTGGGACAGGTACACGGAGCTGGGCAAGCGGGGCCAGAACACCCTGCCAGCCCTGTCCCGGGTGCCCTCGGCTGCAGACCAGAACTACATCATCCTAGCTCCGCTGAACCCCGGCAGCCAGGTAGGGCTCGGGGGCTGCAGCCTCTCCCGGCCCCTGCTTCAGCCTTGTCCAGCATCGTCTCGAAATATTTGCGAGAGCAGCGCCAATTTTACAAGCCACACCTCTGTCCCTCGGTGGAGCTTTCACCGTTTTCCTAAAGCAGTTCCCTGCTGCCTCCCCTCAGGGCTCGCCCTGGGGATATGGGAAGGGTGTGGGGAGTGTTCCCACTGCAAGTCATGGCTCTCATTTTCTGCTGCAAAAATGGTCTTTCCCCTCTCCGAAGTGCTTTGGCTTGGCTGGGTTTGGCATGTTAAGATTTGTAGTTGTTGTCACTGCACCTGAGGCCCACTGCAGGTGACCGTGTCCCCTCTGTCCCCTACAGCTGCTGAGGCCCGTGTATCAAGAGGACAGCACTACTGTGGGTAAGTTGTCCCTGTGCTGGGAATGCTGCTCAGAACACCCAGCTCTAAGCTGGCACCCTCAAATCCTTGTCCTGAGCCCTGCAAAGTGCTTGAGTTTTGAGGGCAGCAGCAGCAACCTGGGGCTCTTTGTGGGATCATCTTCCTACTGTGGCTCAAACCTAAAAGCAGAGGGGAGCGTGGCACTGGGCGAGCCTCATGTGAGAAGGTCTGTGGGAGCTCACAGAGGGCTGCTGGGGACTTTCCACCAGGGGCAGGGTGAGAACATGAAGTGTGAAAGCTCTGGGCATCGTGGTTCCCCACGTGTCCGTGGGCCCGTCCATGACGTGTTTCCCTTCCCATCCATGAGGCCGTGCTGGGAGAGCTGATCCCCTGCCCTGAGGTTCCCTTCGGTGCTACAGCAGTGAGGGTGGCTGTGGCTCAGGTCAGGGCCAGCAGCAGTGCACGTGCTTGTGACAGATTTGGGGAATATGCAAGCCCTGGGCTGCTGCAAAGTCTCTGGGCCAGCTCTCCCCCAAAAACCTTTGAAACACAAGCTCATAAACCATACCCGTCACAGGTGTGCTGGGTTTTCCTGGAGCTCCCTGGGGATGGTTGGACTTGTGGGAGAAGTGGGCTGAGGTGGGTGGCAGGGCTGGGCACTGCAGGAATCCAGGTCCATGTGGAAATACCCCTTGTCTGCTCATGGATTTGGGAGCTTTGGGAGGCTGTGCTTGCACCCTGGCCTGTCTGGATGGCCTCAGGATGAGCTGCGTGTCCCCAGGAGAGCTGAGCTCTTGCAGGAGTGTGTATCCCTCAGCATTCCCTCTCTGCTGAGGGCACAGCTGGAAAACTTGGTGCTGTCCCTAAGGTCCATGGAAAGCAAAGTGTGGGGCTGGCAGAGCCATGGGCGGAGTGCTGGGGAGCAGGAGGGAGCAGTGGGGGTGCCTCGGGTGCTGCCAGCCCTGGAGCTCTGCAGCCAGGAGAGTTTTCCACTCTCAGCTGCAGGGGATGTTGATGTTCTGTTCTGTGGGTAACTGCAGCTCTTTCCTGCTGTTTGTGGATCCTGTGAAAAGATGAACTGGGCCACAGGGACTTGTTCTTGCAGTGGGGTGGGATTTGAAAGGCTTGGGCTTCTTCCCATAACAAATTTTGGATTTTTATGGATTTGTTTTTAATTATGTAATGTTGAGTTCAGAGGCAGGAAGGTATCAGTTAACCTGTGCAGGGATGAAGTGTGGCAGCACAGAGCTGCCCACCCAGGGACAGGAGCTGACATTTGGGTGTGTTTCTGTGCCAGGACTTGTGCAGGTGATTATTTCCTCTGATAAAACGAGGTGATTTAGGGACAAGAGCAAAAGCAAATCCTGAACAGCCCAGACAGATCTTATCTACCCTGTGCTGAGCTGTCTCTTGTGCTCCGATGTTATCTGGCAGTGCAACCACGAAAAAGGGAAAAGGGAAAATGTCGGGATTAATGCACTTAGAGGTGGAAACAGCCTCTTAGGTCACGAGGGTCCCCCCCAGCAAAGGCAGCTGCTACAGCAGCAGTAAACAGCAGGGCTGGCTTCCCAGCCCAGCGCTGGCTGGCTCTGCTGCCTTTATCTGGGAGTAAATGTGCTATTTCCTAATACTTAATGGAATATGTAATGCTGGGCAGGTTTGTGTGTTTGCTTTGGATGAGACCTTATCTGCCCCGGGCCGTGGTCAGGAGGGTTTGGGCTCGTTCCTGCCTGGGAAGGTTCTGGGCATCCATTACAGTGCGAGGGTGAAGAGCTGCTGTGGTGGCAGCAGGAGCTCTGGGGGGCTGCAGGGAGGGAAGGAGGGGTATGGGGGGTCCCCAGGGAGCTGCAGGAGGGATGCTCGTTCCTGTTCCTGAGACATCCCTGTGGGGGAGAAGGAGAATGCTCCAGCTCCTCACCTGGATATGTTCAATCCCAGGGGAGAGCTCTGCCTGCAGCCCTGAGTTCATCAGCTACAGGAGGAGGGAGGAAGGAAATATTTTGGTTTTGTAGTGGGGTTTCTTTTGAAGAAGATGTGAATCTTTGGTTAGAGAGCCATTCAGTTCCTGGTGGAGCTGCTGCCTGTGAGTTTTAGGGCAGGGCACAGGTTGCTGGTGTCCAGCAGGACGTGGTCTGGGCTCTGCTCGAGCAGCTGAGGTGGGAGTGTGCAGCTTCCTGTAATCCCTGCTTTGAGAGCGAGGATAACGCTCTGCAGGGAAGAGGGACAGGCTGAAACCCAGTGAGGCTGCTCGGACCTTTTCCAGCCCCAGAATGTAATGCTGGAAAGCAGAGGATGATGTGGTGCCAGCCTCATGAACAATGAGGTCATCCTTTATAAATACACCCGATGTCTGAATAACCATCGCTGGCAGCAGCAGGGATTGATCCCAGCCATGGATGTGTTTATAACTTCTGCCTCTTTCTCTGACACCTCCAATCTCAGTATCTCCTGAAAACTGTGATTAACCCACTGCCCCACATCATGACATTCCTGCACTTTGTAACTTCCATGCCCAGAATCCAGAGCAGGCAGCACTTGTGTGTTTCCCATTAGAAAAAATGGAATCAGTGCTGTTGTTCCATGAATCCCTGGGCCTCCTGGATAGCTGAGTGATGCCTGTCCCTGCAGCTCTTGGCTCCAGCGGCTCTCCAGGACTTCCATGCCCTCCTCCAGCCTGGGAGAGCAGGACTGAGCTGGAGCAGGCAGAGCTGGAGCTCTCTCCTCATCCTGTGTTTCCTTCTGCCTCCTCTGTCCATCCAGGGAATGCCTGTAAAGGGAAATCCCACACGGGCTCCGGGAGGAAATCCAGGCTGATGAAGACTGTGCAGACCATGAAGAGCTACGGGAACTACCAGAACTGCACCATCGTGAGGCCCCACATCCCCCACTCCTACGGCACCTACGTGACCCTGGCTCCCAAGGTGCTGGTGTTCCCCATCTTCGTGCAGGTCAGTGCAGCTGGGAGGGGGCTGGGATGTGGTCAGTGCCCAGGCTGGGGCCAGGCAGCCGTGCAAGGATCTCTTTCCCAGCAGTATCTCCCATGAATTCATGGATACTCTGTCACCTTCAGCTCTCCTCTGGAGCTGGTTGTGCTTGGCACAGTGCTGGGGGCTGTCTCAAAGGGAATTGTGTCCTGCCCAAGCAATTCTCTGTTGGGCTTTTGCCTCCTTTTCAGCTTTCAAATCTGGCCCTTGGTGCTTGCTTGAGTTGGGAGAAGGTGTCCCAGCTTTTGGGCTTCAGAGCCAGCTTTGGAATTGCAGATCAGTGTGGTTCTCCTTGAGGGTTCTTTGTGCAGTTGGCGTGCAAACAAAGGGGTTTTAGTTTAGCTGCTGGTCACACTAAAATCTGGGCACCCTGTGCCAGGGCCTGCCCACCCTCACAGGGAACAATTCCTTCCCAGTATCCCATCTGTCCCTGCCCTCTGGCAGTGGGAAGCCATTCCCTGTGTCCTGTCCCTCCAGCCCTTGTCCCCAGTCCCTCTCCCGCTCTCCTGGAGCCCCTATAGGCCCTGCAAGGGGCTCTGAGCTCTCCCTGGAGCTGCTCTTCGCCAGGTGAACACCCCCAGCTCTCCCAGCCTGGCTCCAGAGCAGAGGACAAGGATCCAAGGACAAGGGCTTGACAGGGAATGTTCTGCCTCTGCAATTCCATGTTTTAAGAAAACAGCCCCTAATTTGGTGGCAGTAGCTCTAAGTCCATGTCCTTCATTTTGTCCTTCATATGGCCAGAACCCCTCAAAATCTCATCCTCTCCATATGTTTTAGTACATTGCTGATGAATCCCTTCCTTTCTGAGCCTGTGGGGAGCCCTTGGTCCTCCTCTGCCAGTGGCACTGGCAGCATCACCTCAGCTCAGACTGGTGACTTCCTCTGGGCTGAAACTGTGGCCCGTGTTCCCTGTGGCTCCAGCCTGAGCCATGGGCTGCCTGGGGCCAGTGTGGGCTGGGCTGGAGCTGGGGGCAGGTGTTTGGTCACCTCCCTTCTCCCTGGTGGCACCTGGGTGGCCACTCACCTTGTGCCCACCTGCCTGGGCTCTGCACGGTCGGCCTTTGGGAGGAAAGTGCCACATCTGGCACTTTCTGCCTCCTTACTCCCCAAACTCATCTTGGATTGTGCCTGGGAATCTGCCACTTCAGGAGCTGGTTTTTCTCTTTGCACTGTCTCACCTGCAGGGCCCCGTGCGGGTCCCCTCCTGTTCCCACTGTGCTGCTCCCGAGCGTGGTCACAGGCTGGTAGTGATGGGTTTGTTCTGCCCTCAGGACACCTGAACCTGCCCCATTCCCCAGCACTGACAGGGGAGCTGGGTGTGGCACGGGAAGGGACTGGAATCTTTAGAAGTTGCTTTAAGAGTGATCCACAGCATCGGGTGCAAATATTGGTGGCTGAGGGACACGGGAACCTGACGTGCCAGCACTGTGGTTGTGCTTCCTGCTGCCAAACACCCATAACCCCCCCGTGCAGAGCAGCCCCTGTGCAGAGGCAAGGGCTGGCTGTCTTTTCACAGCTGGGCTGACGTAGGTGTGAGTGCAAGGCTTTGTTTTCTGCTTTCACTGAACTGCAGACTTTGTGTCCCCCTGAGCACAGTGCGGGGTGGCTTCTCCCCGGGTGAGTTACAGCTCAAAGCGAAGACAGAGTGGGTTTGGTGGGTGGAAAGTTTATCTCACCAACCACGCTGCCACTGGAAGGTTTGACTGTTTCTTTTGTTTTCTTTTCTTTTTTTTTCTTTCCATCCAAATGCAGCCCCTGGATCTCTGCAACCCAGCCCGGACTCTGCTGCTGTCGGAGGAGCTGCTCCTTCACGAGAGCAGGAACAGGACTACACAGGTAAAACTCTGCCTTGTTTTGTGAGCTCCCCAAACCTGCTCTTCTGCTGTCTTATATAGAGGATCGATCATACAATCACCATGGTTTGGGTTGGAAGGGACCTTAAAGCCCATCCAGTGCCACCTCCTGCCATGGCAGGGACACCTTCCACTGTCCCAGGCTGCTCCCAGCCCCAATGTCCAGCCTGGCCTTGGGCACTGCCAGGGATCCAGGGGCAGCCACAGCTGCTCTGGGCACCCTGTGCCAGGGCCTGCCCACCCTCCCAGGGAACAATTCCTTCCCAATATCCCATCCAGCCCTGCCCTCTGGCAGTGGGAAGCCATTCCCTGTGTCCTGGCACTCCATACTCTTGTCCTTGTCTCCAGCTCTCTTGGAGCCCCTTTAGGCACTGGAGGGGACTTCGAGAAGGGACTGGAAGGGCCACCTCATTACACTGAGAAGGGAAATGTTTCATTGTGCAGTAATTATATTGATGTGATCCTTGGAAAGATTTATTGTGGGATAAACGAAATATCAGAGCTCTCCTGTGCTAGAAATCAGCTGTTGTTCCTGTTTCCTTTGGGCTCCCAGAGAGGAAACTGTGTGTGGCAAACGCACAGCAGTGGCAGCCCAGCAGACTCAGGAGGAGGGGGTTTAAGGATATTTTGTGCCAGGTTAGAGAAGCACAGAAGGACAGAACGGTTCAGGCACCGCTGGAGGCCACCCAGTCCCAGCTCCCTGCTCAGGCAGGATTCCCTGGAGCAGTCACTCCCCCAGGATTGTGTCCACATGGCTTTGCAGCATCTCTAGGGAAGGAGAATCCACAACCTAGAACTAGAACTAGACAGAGAACTTGCTACAGGTGTCCTCAGAATTTCAGTTCCTGAAACAGCTCACATGTCCTGTCCAAATTCCTCTCATTCTTCTTACTTCAGCTTTTCTGCCATGTTGTTGGAAAGCTCCTAGAAATTTGGGGGCTTTGGCACCCTGAGGATGGGACAACTTTACAGAGTTTGGATGTGTTGATCACATTTGCTGCTGGCTCCACTTGCATCCAACTGCAAAGTCTGCAAAGCCTTGGAATTTGGGAGAGAGGTAGAGCCCACTCACTCATGCACTGCTCACCAGGGCCATTTCCTTTGGGGCAGTTTCAGAGGATCTCACCACTGCACAGAGTAATTTGGGACTGAATTCAGCTGGAGTGAGCAATGGGCCATCTTCACAGATCTCTAAAGGAAGTTCTATTTCACTTGTTTCAGTTTCTGGGTGGCCAACAGCAGAAGCCCAGAGCCACCTCCCATCACTGGCCAGTACAAACCAGTACAGGGTTGTGCTAAGTGACTCCTCTCTCTTTCTGGTTTTCGTGGTGTAATTCATCCCTTGCTTTGACTTGAATCACTTGAGGTATTTTTCTGCCAAAAAGCACATGAAAACAAATCAAAGTACATGAAAAATTCCACGATTGATTAGAGTAAAATGTCTCAGGGAAAGGACTCTGCTTATGATGCTCTTGGGATGAGCGTGGCGTGGGGAGAGGATTTCCCAGCTGGAGCTGGTGCCAGGAAAGGGCAGGATGCTGGCCAGGAATGTGAGACAGCCTTTGGGAGTGCTGGTGCCCTGGGGCTGTGGTGTCTGGGTGAGCTGGCACAGGGCAGGGCAGGAGGGGCTGAGTCACAGGGGTGACAACAGAGCAGTGGGGAAGGGAAACAGCCCGTGGTGCTGAGCCCGTGCTGGCAGTGACAGCGGAGGCAGCACCACCAGGATGTCACCCGTGGCCCTCGGGAAGGGCTCTCTCATGTCTGAGTGTGTGGCACGGCCATGGAAGGCTTTGTGGAGCTTCAAGGAAGCCGTGCAGGTGTCTCTGGAATGCCAGGCTCCCGTTCTCCAGCAGAGCAGGGCTGTCTGCTGTGGTCCTGCTGGGCTCTGAGGGGACAGAACCTCTGGAGCCAGCGAGACCTAAACCAGCCTGGACACACCAGAGCTGCCCCTGGTGCAGGAGGGCTCTGACTCCTCTCTTTGTTGGACTTGAGTTCTTTCCCTCTCCAGCCTCCTCTGATGCCTGGACAGAGCCTGTCTTGTGTCCAATCAGTCCTTTTTTCCTTGCTCCATGTGGTTTTCTGTTTTCCCACTGCTCTTCCCACCCAGCCTCTCTCAAGCTGGGCTCCTGTGGTTTGCAGGACTGAGTGGCTTGAGAGAGGAGGGCCTGGGTGAATTTGCTGGAGCTGGAGGTCCTGCTCCTTTCTTTTTTTCCCACCCCCCCAGAATCTTTTCCCTGTGGCAGTTCCCACATCAGGCACTGCATCCTTGTCCCTGAGCAAACTCTATCCCATCTCCTGAAGGAGTCAACCTATCTCTCTGGAGGCTTGCCAGGGTCTGTCCTTTCCCTGACCTTACCTCTGGGGCAATCCTTATTCAGGCCTTAATCACATCCTGTCTAGACTTTGCTGCAATTCCCGCTTTTATGGTCTCCTGAAATCCCTCCAGCCCCTGGAGTGCCACAGGAGCCAGCGGGCGATGGCACACGAGGTGTCCAGTGTGGGCTTTGGCCTTCTCCATCCATCTCCAATGGACCTGGAGGCCTCCCAAAGCCCTGAGGTGCCTGCTCAGCGTGGGCCACGCTCGTGCCCTTCTCATCCCTCCCTTCTGCCACCTGGCAGGTCAGGATGGGCTTTCCTGGAGTCCTGGAACCTCATGGATGGGCACGACCAGGTTTGTTCTTTTCTCTGCAGAGCAGGAGGCTTTCCCCTCTCTCTCTCTCTCTTTGTCTCTTCCCAAATGCTGCACTCCAGATTCCCAGCACTGCTGGCCTGGAGAGGTTGCCAGCACCCTGCTTTGGTGGGCGACTGAGTTTGGCCAACACAGTGGCTTGGCCCAAAACTTACTCCTTGGCACAGGTGTTTCAGACTCATTTTCAGCTTTTTTTAGACACTTTAATCACATAATTCTATTTCCAGGATTCCCTATTGAAACCTGCACGGTTTTGAAGGGATTTTCCTGCTGATCCCAGTCTTTTTTCTAACCTTTAAACTTCCACAGGTTGCAGGTCTTCAGTTTCTTTCCTCCATTTCCATGTGACCATTTGCTGATGATGCTTTTATCTCCTTCACTTTGGGTTGCTATTCCCCAAATCCCTTCAGCATCTCTTCTTTGGGGTTGAGGGAGCTGAGGTGGCACCAGACACATCCCAGAAAAGTCACCTTTTGGCACAAGGTGGTCACGGGATGAAGGTTATAGTGCAGTTTGTACCTGGTTATTCCTTGCATTACCAACAGGATCAGAAGGAATGAAGAGGGTGGATGTGGGCGCTGGGCCAGCAGAGTGTTGAGAGCAGAGGAAGGGATTTTCCAAATAACACAGGGAAGAACAGCCCCTCCCTGGTTTCACTGTCAGCTAAAGCTCCACCAGCAGCTTGGTACTTACTGAGAATCCCACAGCTGTGGTTTGAGGTGTCAGGCTTGTCCCCTGCAGCTGCTCTCGTGGGTCCTGCTCTTGTAAAAACCACAATTTACTTTCTCACTGAGAAAAATGAGAAACTCCTCCGTGAGGGTGCTCAGGGTGATCGGATTTGCTTTCAGGCTGCAACTTCTGCAGAGTGCTGGGATTAGTCGGCAACTTATTCCCTCCTCCTGCTCTGATTTGTAACTCATGGGAGTGGGAAGTGACAGGAGGGAGCAGAGGGTGTGTTTGTGTGGCGTGGAACTGTCGGGCAGGTTTATCCCTCCTGTCGCAGGACTCCACAAGCCTCAGGAAGCAGCTGCCAGGTGAGGGGAGCCCCGTCTGGAGCTTGCTGGGTGCAGCAGCAGCAATCAGCCCTTCGGGAAGGGCTGTCTGGGCTCCCTGCTGTGGCTGCTGCCTCTCCCCGGGGCAGAGGACATTCCCAGGACACTCTGAGTGCCAAGAGATGAATTCCTTACAGCTTCTCTGCTGCTCCTGTGCCTCCAGGTGACTCTCTTCGTCTACTCTGACCTGCTGCTCTTCACCAAGGAGGATGAGCCCGGGCGCTGCAACGTGCTGAGGAACCCTCTGTACCTGCAGAGTGTCAAGCTCCAGGAGGGTGAGTGTCTGCAGCAGCAACTGGAGGCATTTTGGGGCTTTTCTGGCTGCCAGCTGCCAAGGTTTGTGGCAGAGCACCCCGCTGTCCTGTTGCTTCGAGTGCCATCCAACCGGTGCTTCCAGGTCATCCTTCCCTCCTATCCCTGCATTAACCAGGTCCTGGGAGCTCCATCTCCTGAGACACCTCAGGAGCTCTCAGGCCCTTTCCAGGCCTTTTTGGGTGCATGTCCCAGGATTTGGGCTGCTGTTCCCCAGGGTCTGTTCCCCTGGCTGGTGTCACGCTGTGACAGCAGGGACAGGCCGAGGCTGGGAAAGGGAACCGAAGGCTTGAGGTTTCCCCCGTGGTGCCTCGAGGGAGTTCAGAGATTGGCTCCAAAGGTGGCTGGCCAAGCTCTGATGACCTTTACTTGGCTGCTTTGCTTTGCTACTTCTCTCTTCAGCCGCCCACGGTTTCCCCCCTGCTCGCATCCATCCCCCTGCTCACCCCTCTGGGGACGAAAGAGCAAACTCTCAGAGCAGGGCTGGGGACCTTGCCCTCGCTCTCCACCTTGGCTGACACCTTTTGTGCCCAGCTGAGGGCTCAGGGAGGGCTCCTGGAGCAGGGGGTGACTGGAAATGGGTTATTTCAGGTTGAAATGCTGAGGCTGTACAAAAGACTCCCTTTAGCTCCTCGGGGTCAAAAGAGGAATGAGGGAATTGCTCTACCACATCCTATTTGCTATGGTGGAGCCACGGCTTGGCCCTGGGCCCAGTTTCACCTTGTTCCTTGTGTGGTGTGGTTGCTTTTGGGGCATGGGCTTGATTTATGCACAGTTACCTGACAGTGCCACAGCCCCTCCTCCAGCCCAGGCAGCTGCGCTGGGACCCCATGGGGGAAATCGGGACGAGACAGAAGGAAAAACTTTCCTGTCATGAGGTTGGTCAGATATTGAGTTGTCCAGAGAGGTTGTGGGATCTCCATCCCTGGAGGCATTCAGGCCTCAATGGGCACAGCCCTGAGCATCCTGATCTGGGTGCTTTGGGTACGGGATTGGACTCCAGAGCCCACCAGAGAGGCCCCTTCACACTCGAATTACTCTGGAACTGATGACTTTATGCAGTCCTGTGGCCCTGACCAAAAGGAATGAATCCAGATCTTGGCTGCTTCTCCAAAGGGACTATTTTCTGGATGAATTTTGCTGCTTCCCATGACTTTTCCCAGCTGAGCCATGAGCTCTGTGGATGGACCATGTCTCTCCACGTGCCCCACGTTGTTCTGAGCCTCAGTGCTGGACACCACAGGCCGCCTGTCAGCTGTTATTTCCCATTTCCAGCAGCTTTTCGGTTTCCAGATGAATTCCTTGACCTATTTGGTGGGAGCAGAAACACAAGTGAGGGAGATGGGGCACCACAGCCCCGAGCCATTGAGAAAAGCCATTGAAGCCTCCCTGGGCTTTGTCGAGTGTGTTCTCAGCACTGCTTATTTCTAAGAAAGGGACAAAAGAAATTGTTCCTTGTTCAAGTGCCCCTGGCTGCTCCCAAAGGCTGGGGAATAGCTCTGCTGGGAGGAATCAGGGGAGCTTGGAGGAATCAGCTCCCCTGGCGCTGCTGCTGGCTCTGCACAGCGGGGTCTGTTTGCAGCTCAGCACAGGACTGTGCCTCCTCGCCTCAGGCACGGGGCATTTCTGAGCAGCTTTCTGCCACTCATTTCCTTGTTGCCGTGATAACTTGGCTGGATCATGTCTGGAATAGCTTCCCAAGGCTCTCCAAAGGGGATGGAGCCCCTACCAGCTCTCTTGGAGCCCCGTACGCTGGGAATCCAGCACAGCTGGTGCTCGGGCAGCTCAAACCCTCCTGCTTCGGGCAGGGCCGCTTCGAAGGCGGCTGGAGAGAGCGAGAAGATGTCTGTCCCTTTTGGCAGGGCTTTGCTGCCGCTCTCCTGAATGACTGAATGGCACATGAATAGGAACAGGCGTGTGGCTGCCTCCAACAATTGAGACATCTCCGGTGCGCTCAGGGCCATTGTGCTGTTTCCTGTTCCTGCCGCTCGCCGCTCTGTGCGAAAGCAAATCAGTCTGATCTGCCTCACAATGCTCTGTCTTCCTGCTTTACAAGCCCGGCACGGCTGATGAGCACCACGCCAGCCCAGGTTCCCAGTGACACAGGGCTGGCTGCCTCGCCAGACGCTGTGGGAATTTCCACGCGCCGGGATCCTGGCTCCCCCCCGGGTGGGTGAGCTCAGCTTTGCGACAGAGAGGAGCATTCCTTTATCCCCACGCTGGAGCCCCATCCCCAGCTGGGATCCTGCAAACGAGGGCTTCTCATGTGCTGCTCGCTGGCCGTGACCCCCCAGCCTGCTGTGTCGTGCAGGGAGTCAAGGGCCGAGAGTGGGATTTATGGGCCTTCTGTCCTTCCTTGGGATGCTGGGGAGCACCCAGGGCTTGCATCCTGCCACATTCCCCCAGGGACGTGTCCCCTCCTGACAGCCAGGTTGGGATGTGCTCAGCAGCCTCCCTCCCTTCCCATCCATCCAGGGCTGCTGGGTGCAGCCCCAGCCCCGCTGAGCAGAGGGGAGGCTCTGGGGGGTCAGGGTGCCTGCCCTCACCAGGGCATTGCCACAGCCCTTGGGCCGTGCAAAGGAGCAGGACCAGCTGCCCCCTTTTCCCATCTTTCTGACCCAACACCAGGCACGCAGCCCCCAAATCCTGGGAGCAGTGGGTGCTTCCCTTGGGCTGCATGAGGCATGGCACAGCAGGGCGGTGCTGGGTGAGGCAGTGTGGGTGTGCAGGACGGGGCTCAGCTGCAGAGGGGACGTGTCCCCACAGAGCTCCCACTGTGCTTCATGCCCAGCCTGGCACAGGGACAGTTCATGTTCCTCTGGAAGCCAAGCCAGTCCCCACCACAGCACATCAGGAAGAGAAGGAAATATCTCCGAGTGAGTTTTTTCCTCCTGCTTATTTCCTTTCAGCTTTTCCCTGAGCTTGGCTGAGAGAATGTGCTGTGCTGTTGTCACGAGAGATGTGGGGAGCAGAGCTGGGGATCATCCCGGGCATCTGACACCTCTCCAGTGCCAGCTTGTGCCTCTCCTGTGGTTTTCCTGGGCTCTGGGGCACATCAGGCTCTGCTGCTCCACCCTGACCCTCCAGAGACTTGAAAAAGTGGAAGGAATCCTGGCACACCTGGTTTGTGGTGAAATCTGCACCCAGGTCTGCCCTACCTGGCTCTGCCATCGCCTTCCAGCCTCCCCTGTGCCTCGCCAGGGATGGGCCCTGGCTCCAGCCCAGCTGCTGGCATGAGCAGCCAGTTTATTACTGAAGTTGTCCCTAAAGGCTGGTAGAAAATGGGATTTAAGCCATTCCTTAGCCCGGACTGGCTCCCTGCTTTGTATGTCCTGCAGGCACTGAGCTGCTGGGCCGTGTGTAGCAGTGAGTCTTAGAGGGACAGGGAACAGGAGCTGCTGGCTCTGGAGGCTGCTGGTGCCAGGATTCACAGCTCAGTGGCGAGGAATTTGGAAGGGAACCTAATTCTGGTGGATTTGGAGCTTGTCAGGGTCTCTTTATTATCACTGTTACTGCAGAAGGAATCCACAGAGGCCCAAGAGGAGCACGGTCACTGGACATCCAGCAAAGGGCTCCAGGCCACTTCTTCGTGGGTTTCACACTGCCCAGGGAGTGACTCAAGAGGCAGCTGAGCCCCTCAGTAGGTCACAGCTCTTATCTTGACATTTGGGCTGCTGTCTGCAGCGGGAGAATTGTTTTCCTCTGGGGAACACGGTGTTTCCAGCCCTGTGCAGAGCCTGCTCCCACATCGAGCAGCTCAGGCTGCTGAAATGAAGCAGAGCTTGTGCTGACACCACTTCCAGTGGGATCTGCAGCCATGCCCAGGCTGCAGCCCTGAGCTCCTGGCACAGATAATGGCATCAGGAGCGTTAGGGAAGCAGCAGAACCAAGGGCAGAGCTGCTGTGAAGGAGCCAGCCAGCTCCTGGAGATGGGATGTCCTGCTCCAGAGCTGAGGTGACCCTGTCCTGGGGCAGCTCCGTGTCCTCCTGTGAGGCTGGTGTGTGCCTGGAGCTGGCTTCCCTCGGGCTGGGAATGAGGTGTAGGAACAGGAGCTTCCCTGTCAGTCCTCCTGGGAGCAAAGTGCCCACAGGGATAAGATGGGAGAGGCCCGTCCCTGATTCCCAGGACGGCTGTGTGGGTGCTGCAGGACCTGTGCAGCCCCTGGGAAGCTCCCACAGGCTGCAGGTGCTGAGGCAGGTTGGGCAGCAGAGCCTGCACGTGGCCTGTGAATGAAACAAACCCTTTTCCAAAGGAGAAACCCACGGGAGAATCCCAGACAGGGCAGTGAGGCCCTGCAGGATCCCGCCCGCGCCCGGCCCCGGCAGATGCCGCATACATCACCCAGGTCACAGCCTGGTACTGGGGGGGGCAACAACAAACACTCATTCAGTGCTGTCTCTTGGCCAGTTCCTCTGCCAGTGGCTCCACTTGCAGAAATGCAGCTGCAGCTTCGCTCTGATCCTGGTTTTTCCTCTCTGCAGGTTCCGAAGATCGGAAGTTCTGCATCCTTTACCTGGCAGAGGTGAGTGGTGCTGTTTTCCACTTTAACTTTCCAGTGGCTGCTGGACAGGTACTGACACCTCCTTCTGCTTGGGGCAAGGAGCACTGAAAGAACTGATTTTAATTTCCCTTTAAATGAATTTGCCAGAAGCCTGGAAAAGAAATGTAAGGGCTGTAGAATACATGAGTAAGAAGCTGCTAAAAGGAGCTGTGAACAGGGAGTTTGGGCAGCACCAGGACAGGTCTTTTCCCCTTCCCCCCATGGATCTCCCTTGAGGCATCTCACTTTTGTTTTCTCTTGGGATTCTTTCCCCTGGGGGCAGATTCCTTTGCTGAATGTTTTGTTGTTATTTTTGGGCACCTTGCTTTTCTTGTCTTCAAACATCCAGGTTTGGAGCCCTCAAATGAAATAAGGAAACCCAGTCTAAAAGACAGAATCATAGCTCAAAACCCTCATGTGCCTGAGTGCTCTAACCAGATTTGGGGTCACCCAGACACTGGCACAGTGCCTTTTGTCAAGTTAAGGGCTCTGCAAAATTGGTTCCCACTGGACCTCCCCGATCATTGAAGGCTGTGGGATTTTTTCCTTTTCCAATGGCTTTACCGTGTTCCTGCTTTCAAGGCCTTATATTTTCCGAGGTGGAAAGGTGGGTCTGGGAAAGCTCCCCAGGGCACGGAGGAGAAAGGCAAACATTGCTCAGCAGCACTGTGGAATAATGAGCCATTGTGAGAGCTGGGTGCAAACGCTCAGCATGGAAGTTGTTCACCTTGAGTGGCTGGAGCTGGGCCAGGGCACGACTCACTGCAGAATCCTCGACTCCTCTCTTGTTCCTTCCCTCCTGTTCCTTCCTTGTCTCCTGTGTTTCTGCCCGGGGTGGCTGGGCAGGAGCTGAGCCTCTCCTCGGGGTGTGCTCAGTGCGTGTCTCAAGGCAATGTCACCGAGGGCTGGTGGCAGCTGATCCTGGGCTGTGACTCAGCCAGGCTGCGCTGGGGGTTTGGATGAGGCTCTCCAGCATTTTCTCAGGCCCTTGGAAAAATGCACTCACTCGGAGCCTGGTATTTGGTTTAGAAGCTTAGTGCGCCTCAGTAGAAGTGACCAAAAGAGAGCTGGCTGTATTTCATGAGATCCGGGGAGGTGAAGAGGTGTCTTTGTCAGGCTGTAATGAAGTGCTGGGCTTTCTTCTGAGGGGCCTAATTGGCTGTCAGAGCTCTGGTGATGGAGATCCCTGGCATCCGTTGTGGCTGGAGTGGAGTAGTTGGATAGAAAATGTGAGACTTTTGCTTTCCTACCCCCTGTTCCCCCACAGACTTCAGCAGGTCTGGACTGGCCACGCTGTGGGATTCTGCAAACCCTTCTCGTTCCTCCTGTCCTCCCGGGGTATTTTGGGGCAGGTCACAAGGGGAGTGGGACTTCCCAGCCCGTGGTGACCAGCAGCTCTGCCGCATGCTGGACCCCAGGAGCGGGTGGGTGTTCACCCCCTGCACTGGCCAGCCCAGGCTTTGAGGTGACATCGGGGCAGCCCCTGGCTCAGGGACAGCACCTTGCCCAGCAGGACGTGCCCTGTGCCACCCCTTCCCTGCCAGCCCCACGGGGTGGTCTGTCCTGAGCCAGAGGGACCCAGGGTGGAGGGGACAGTGACCTTCCAGCTGCAGGTGCCATCGGGCTCTCCAGCAGTGGGAGATTCGGGTTCCAAAGGGGAACAGAGTGGGGGTTGTGCCTGTGAGTCAGCAGTGAGCCAGGGCAGGACGGGGCTCTCCCACCAGACTTGTCCCAGACTTCTCTTCTGGGAAACGCTGACCTGCAGGTCCCTTCCCCCGGAGCCACGTGGAGGGGGTGACCGGGCTGCAGGGGCTGGGGACGGAGCCGGAGAGCAGGAACCGCCCAGCTGGGCAGCACAGGGGTTGTGTGGCTCAGCGACCTGCCCTTGGCCCCAGGTGAACAGAGCTGGGCTCTTCTGAAATAACGGGATGTTCTGGGAGCCAGCCCGGGAGCCTTCCAGCATCTGACTCCTGCAGGGAAGCCAAGAAGAGCGTTTCCTTCAGGTTGTCTCTCTTTTCTTCTTTGCATTCACATTTTGGGAGCAAATCTTTGCTTACAGGGGCTGGCTCTGCCCTGGGGA
>VZRS01005645.1:205658-219997 GCA_013398055.1 Ifrita kowaldi | reverse complement strand
TCTCCGCAGCGGGCACCCCTCGCCCCCTCCGCGCCGGGCCCAGCGAGCTCCACCGCCGCTCCGCTGGAGAACTCCCGGCCCTACCAAAATGGCGCCCGCGCCGAGCATGCGCGATAGGGCCACCGCCGCTCCTCAGGAGGGGCCGCGGGAGTGCGGCCGGAGCGGTACCGGGGTGGCGGTGGGGCCGGGGGGGCTGCGGCTGGATGCTGTCGATGGGGCAGTTGCGGCCCGTGCGCTCTCGTCCGCCACCTCCCCGCTGACCCCGAAGGAAGGGTGCGCTGCCCACCTGTGGAGGCGCAGGGGTTCGCCCCGCTGGCCTCCCACCCGCCCGTCCCGGGAGACACCTGCCCCGAGCCGCTCGCCGTGTCACGGGCCGGGCGGGCCCGTGGCGGGAGCGTGAGGAGACACCTCCTCAGGCAGAGCCCCGCCGCGGGCGGGCCCCGGGGCAGAGCTGAGGCCGTTACGTTGTCATGACTCTGGCCCGGCCCTGTACCCGCAGCGGGGTGAGCCCTGAGGCACCGGGCCGGCGAGGGGGTGAAGGAGCACCCTTGGGAGAGCTGGGCCGGGTCCGCGTTAGCGGGAGAAATGTCTGAGGTGCCGCTGAGGAAACAGCTGGCTCAAGGAGCAGCTGGTATGTCTGCTGCTGAAGCCCCCGAGCAAAAAGAACCAGTGGGCTCTCATGTAACTTGAGAATCTGCTCACCCGGGCCCGTAACGGCGGTTCTCTTCTATTTTTTTCCCCTTATGTTCGGCAGAGAAAAATGTTACTTCTTACACATCTCTCTCCCAGACCTGCTCCTCGTCCCCCTCCCCCTGGAGACGCTGCTGCCTCCTCACACGGGACCTGGGGAACTTGCAGGCCCAGGAACAGGTAACTTAAGGGGAACAGTGAAAGGAACTGCTTCTTTTCACAGATTCTGCTACAATATTTTAAAAGTAGAGTAAAAGGCAAAGGTCAGCCCTGTCTAATGGGCATTTTGTCGCAGAAGCAAACACGGGCACCCACAGATGTTGCTTCTGTTCTGAAATCTGAAGTAGGGTAACTAACTGTAACTTCTAACCTGAGGTGTGTAACATAAGGTATGCTATCGAAGAGCATAGATAGATTTTCAGAGGGGCACATGAGATTGCATTTTGAGCTGTTGTTTATTCACGAACTAGAGGCTGTCAAGACATTAAAGTTTACAGAAACATTTTACAGGGCCCCATTTTAACGGTGCAGTGCAGGACAATGTACGACATACACATTTATCTCAACAAATGTCAGCTTCTGCTAAGGCTGTTATGTGCAAGTGCTGTTCATTTATCTCCATTAGTATACACAGCATTTTGTCTCACGTGCACAATAAAGAAAGTATAGGCCCAAGCAACAAAAAAATAAATAAATTTTAAAAATCTGTCAACTATATACAGATGCATATAGCCCTTTTAATGTGTTTACTCTTCCCCTGTAGTTCGACTGGAAAAAGTTCATTTTTCTGCAAAAACGTTGTACCATGTGCATCTGTTCATCAAATTAGTTCTTTTTCAGACGAAAACTTTTAAATGTATTATACAATCCAGTTTTTCAGCTGAGGTTTTCAGTACCTTTATGAAAAAGACCATTTTGCAGCAGGCCTGGTTTCTTTTTAATGACTTATATGTGATCTTGGACCTTCATCTTGAGAATAATTTAGACATCCAAGTTTCACTGATGTGTCTTAAATTCCTTTTGAGGAGGTAGGTCACGACTTTTCTGTGCCATTGGCTTTCACCAACAAAGAAAGGATAATAACTCTTTTTTCCCTCTTAGCTGAAAGTTAGGTTTATAGAGTGCTGAGCAACTATGAGTACTATAGACAAAAATAATACAGGTAGTACATAAAATCTCCAGATTAAATCCTTCATGTCTTTTCAGGCAGCTCATAGAAAGAAGCTAAGTTCCCAGTATTCAGATTTTGCTATGAATGGAGTGGAAAACATGACCTTCATCAAGTGTCAAAATCTTTTATGTTCCTGGCAGTATGCTTTTATGTTACACGTAGTAGACATCCGGTAACAGCCATGGTAAAGGGCAATGATTTTGCCTGGTTTGTACCTAGGTTCATTTTCATGTGCTCATTTGGATTACAAATGTCAGAGTCTGTTACTGCAAAAATGAAATTAATATGAATTACCGTATCTCTTATCCTTGGTATACCATATTCCTTTCCCTTGTCCTTAAATAGGCATTTTTCACTTACCTCACAACTGTTTCATATTCACCATATACTGTGTTCATTTTCTCTTTGCTGAAAGACAGATATAGAAAGGCTTTTTGGCTGGTAGAACAGAGTAGTGGTGAGTTTTGCCAGGATCAAAATCTACATAAAAATCAGTACCTTACATAATCAGCATGCTGGGAGTATCGTTTATACCTCCTATATTGTTTTGTAATTTATTATATTTTACTATTTTACAGAAGATTCTGCAGGGTTTTAGGGTAGAACAGGACCATAGACCTTGAATATACGTGGTTTAGGGGTTGGTTTGGTTTGGAGGGAGGAGGGGGGTTGGGTTTGTTTGTTTGTTTGTTGTTTTATTTTTGCTATGTTAAAAAAGAAAATGCTTAGACAAAAAATGAGAACATAGCCTCTTTGTGTGATTTCAGTGACTTCCATGTCTGACTCCCTGATATATTTTATGGTATGTTGATAATAAAGCCCTGAATTAAGTTCTCATTAGTCTTTTGCCCTTAGGAAAATCCATACACAAAATGTACAGCTGTAGTCCATTGAATATAGCTCATTTTTTGAATTTAAAAAATTTGTAGGGTATATGATTTCAGGAGATAGTTCTTTCATTGATCCTATCATCATATCAGTCTCATACTGAACAGTTCTTTCAACATCAGCTTTTACAAGCTGGCTGCAGATTGGTTTATGCTTTTGCCCATTGGTGTTGATCACAACTAATAGAGTGGGAGATACAATTCTGAGTATCTATGCATTGTTTATTATGCTTGGCATATTGTTTTGAAATACTTCTGGAAGTGGGAGCAGACTAAATGGTGTATTAAATGAAGTTCAAACTATGTAAGATTATTGCAGGAGGAAAGTTGAGAGGATCAGTGCCTATAATGTAAGGTCAGTGGCCGTAAGGCCTCAGCCCAAGTTCTCAATATGGAAAGGCTAACAATATTCATTAGCCAGTGCTAGGGTAACCAAACATCCTAAACACTGTGTCATTTCCCATGTAACATGGGAAGTACTGTCTGCCATGCAACCTATATGTAGAAAACAGTTCCCCACATTTTCATGGACAAGTGGCTATGGTTCATGCAAACTTTGTGTGCATTGGACTCACTTGCTGTACATCCAATATAGTCACCATGTGTATGGTTCTTCTCTCTCAGACTACGGATGCCCCCAGCCCCAGTGTGCTGACAGGGGACTCCAAGATGCTTATGACTGCACTAAGTATGATTTACTTTCCGTTCTTCAAGTTAAGATTCTTGGTGATCTTTTTCTCATTTCCGTATTTTCCTGATTTTATTATTTTCATATCAACAGGACATTTTTCTAGTAGAATTACTTAGAGAAAATTTGGAATTATTGAGATTGTCCCCTGTGATTAGAGGAAAATGAGGTTTTTGAAACAATAACTTTCCAGTATGCAGCGTTCTATTCCTCTTTTACTGTTTTATATCTTGCATAACAAAACTACCACCTCCTCATCTTGGCTTCTTGAGTTTAGAAAAATCAAAAATGTCAGGCTTGATCTTCTCTCATTGTTGCTGGAGGATTACTTATTGGAGAGGAAAACTATCTCAAGAGATGTGTATATTGATTTCAGTCCTTTTAGAAACAGGGTTTGAACCTGTAGCATTTTTAATTCTTATTTTATTTATTTCATAAGATATCCATATAAGGATTAACTTTACAGGCTGTGTTAGTATTAGATTATATGCACTTTGCATTTAAATGTTTGTATGCTCATTTATAATAATGCCTTATTTTAAAAAAAGGCAACAAATAATATTCATATAACTAGGTTATTTTTAAGTTTAACCTTCGTTTTCTATGAAAGGTACACTACAGCTCTCTTTCTATGATCCCAGCTTTTAATAGAGAAATGCAGAAATTGCCTTTTTTATCTGCATATCATTCAGCCCATTTCGGGGACTAAGCATAAATTTAGCCTGCACGTTTATTGTCTGTCATATTGTGTTCCTATTGTGGCAGAGTCTGGATGAGTCAACTTATTCCGGAGATTAGCGTTATCATAAAATTAACTAACTGGTCGTGCAAGTTGACCGAGTTTTGAGATGTCATCTTTAACTTTCCTGTTCCTCCTATAGGTGTCCATGTCCGGTTGCGTGGCCAGGTGTAAGAGCGCCCTCTGCTGGGTGGAACAGGGCAGTTTGCCTTGTTCGACTGAGACGGATCCCTCTGTTGGGAAGCTTTCTTTGCCTTACAAACAGCTCATGTTACTGTCACTGCCTTGTCCAGCCTTACCTGTAAATGTGTTGATGAAGAACTTGTAGGAGTTCTGTAGGCAGAAATGCCAAAATCAGTAGAACAGAAATTGTTTGGTGTTCAGGAAGAGAGAGGAGGTATTCACTCAAGATGCCTGCGCTTATCACATTATACTTTTCATGTCGTTAGCAGATGAAATATATATGCATTAAAAGGTAGTAAGAGTTCTAACTAAATATTAGAGAGATGTGAAGTCACTCAGGTTGAATTCATATGATGCAATTCATCTGAATTAGTGGAGTTAGATCATAGTTTCATAGAAAGGTACAAAAGGGAGTTAGAGCTGCCTTCAAAGGCCAGCTGGATAGCTTTTCCTGGCCAACTGGACATTATCTTCTCCTCATGGCCTTAGGACTGAATAACAAATGCTACTATTTTAATGACTGTAGGGGCTAAAATCAGATCCAGACTGATACTCAGAAAACCTCTATTTTATAAAAGTCATCAGGACTGAAGTATATCAGTCTTTTAGCTAGAAGCTTAAATTTGTTGTTCAGTGTAGTGGTAGCCAGGGAAGTGCCTAAATGCAGCAAGTAAACTGGAGAGAAGATAAAATGGCATTAATATTTTGAAGTGATTGCTTAAGGGTGGAGTTAAGAGTCTCTGATTAGGAGATCTGAGTTTGGAATTAGAACTAGAGCAGCAAATAATTGTGAAGCAGTAATTGAATGAATACGGGAATCCAAAATAAATGAAAAATAAACCCACTTCCTTTGGTAGTGGTCTTTAATTGCTAGAATATTTTCATATTCCTAACAATGTAGATAAGCTGACTGCTGGGAAGCTCACTGTGTGTAAGTGGTCCAACTGCCATCATCTATATCAAATTTGTGTCTCTGGGATGGTTCCACCTGGCTTTCTGTATTTTCCTTTGAGCAGATAGGCAATACCTAACTCAGGGAGTGTATGTTGCAAACTCATCTCCTAAATCACTGCTGGGTCTTCTCGGGAGAAAAGGATGAGACTGGACACCTTTCTTCTTAATGTACATAACCTGAGACATAGAGCCATCAATGCAGGCTGCAGAGATGGATTAAGCTCCTGCAGGCAATAGTCTCATGTGATCCCACCTCAAAAAAGGTTTCCAGCTATAAGAGAATATGGATTAAAGTTGTATGAATAACCACAGTATAATACAAGAATATGTGCAATTAAATGAGAAATCTACTAGAAGCCAAGCCACAGAGACAACATACTCCAGCATACTTCGCATACCAATTGTTAAGAATTCCTTCAATGGTCTCTCTGTTTTGTAAAGCACAAGATTTTTTTAGGGATCCTGAAAGGTAGGACTAATAAAAAAAACAACCTGGAGCTCTTGAATTCAGCTATTATTGCTTGATCCAGCAATTTTTGATTCTGAGGGTTTTGGAAAATTGTATCTAGAATTTTAACTTATTTCTAATGATGGCCATTTTGCTAAGCTATGGTATAATCTGTCATGATGGGCACCAAATCCACAACTGATGGAAGTCTTTTGGAACTGTCTACAACAAAAATTTACAAAATAGTGAAGTTTGTCAGAGATCATCCAGAAAGAGCTCAGCCGTGACAGATGGGTAATTTATCAGGCTCTGTTGTTGTAGATATGTTGATACCATCCTAAAATAGCTGCATTTTGGAGACTAGAACAATTTTGTATTAGGAAAAACACCCCAATTTTTCTATTGATCTTATTACAGTAGAATAATAATTTAGAGTTAAATCCTTATGTCTAAATCCCTAGACAGTGTTTGCACCACAGTTCTGTAAAAAAAGTTAATTGAACAGCATTTGAAATCATAGAAACCAGTAAGGATCTATTCAAGAATAGAAGTCAAGACAATCTGATTTGTTGTTTTCCTAACCTGATTGTCTTCAGTTTGTCCATGTGGCTAGCAAGAACAGAGCACCTGGCAATTTACTAGAAAAAATTGAGAATAAAGTCAGGTTAAACAAACAAGGCTCAAATAGTGTTCTGTATTGAGCAATGTACAGTTTCCCTGAACACAGCAGATACAAGCCATTTCTCTGGTCTGTGGATTTCTGCCAGGCACGCAATGTTTCACAGAACAGTATCTAGAAAATCCCTGCTATTCTGTGTGTCTTTCTTTTCAGTAATAGCATATGCCTTTGTTTAGGTGGAAGATCTAGTTTAGATGTAAGGGGTTTCTTGTCTTGAACATTTTTCTCAAATGAAGGCTAGTAGTTACAGCTGTTTCAGTGAAGTATTATCCATCTCATAAAATTCCTTGTTACAGCTTTCCCATCTTTCTGACAGTGCAAAAAGATCACACGGTGAATTGGAACTAGCTTTTAAAGGCAATATTCTAGACTGTATCCTTCTTTCCTCAAACAGGGCTTAGTCATACTGGGAAATACTCAGGCATGCTGTATGATTGTCTCTCAAGATTTTGCAGATTCTGACTCTTAATCCTAGGAATGTTGTGACATTATGCTGTTGGTCCCTTCCCCAAATACAGAGCAGACATAAAAGATATTAACACTTCCTGCAGACATATTTATAGGTGCCATACTATCCCTGTATTGTATTATCACTCATTCGAAATAATTTTACTCCCACAGAAATTGCAGTGAAAGTGCTTTGCAGGTGTATCTGCTCCTGGGTTCCCTCTTAAGTGGCACAGTATCACAGAATCACAGCAGGGTCAAGGTTGGAAGGGACCTTTTGAGATCATCTAGTCCAGCTTTCCTGTCAGAGCGGGGTCAGCCAGAGCAGGTTGCCTCGCCAGGACCATGTTCATTTGAATTCCTCTATGGATATGAGACACTGCAGCCTTTGTGGGCAACCTCTACCAGTGTTCTTGGCATCAGAATAAAGAAATGTTTTCATATGTTTAGCTCTTGTCCTGTCACTGGACACCATTTTGAAGGGACTGGGTCAGTATTTTCTCTACAGAGGAGTTGGGCTTCTGCTATAATACAGCTTTGGCTTCCAATGTTTCCATTCTTTTTTTTTCAGTAATTACCTTCAGTTTTAGAGATGCCATCTATGTCTAATATTTACCTTAGTAGCTTAACAAAAGGTAACCACAAGAACCTGCTTAAACACCAAAAATGTAAATTCATACTTTCAAACACCAAAATGGTTTCCCTCAATCTGTGTGGTGTTTTTGCAAAATTTATGAACTGTGAGTTCAATTGAATTATAGAATGGTTTGGGTTGGAAGGTACCTTAAAGATCACCTACTTCCAACCTCCTGTCATGGGTGACACCTTCCACTAGTCCAGGTTACTCAGGACCCTATTCAACCTGGCCTTGAGCACTTCCAGGGATATGGCAGCTGTAGCTTCTCTGGGCAACCGGTTCCAGTGCTTCACCACCCTCACAGTAAAAATTTCATCCTAATAAACCCATTGTAAAAAGTCTCTCCAGCCTTTTTGTAGGCCCCTTTTAGGTACTGGAAGGACACAATAAAGTCTCCCCAGAGCTTTCTCCAAACCGAACAGCTCTGAGCTGTTCCTCATAGGAGAGGTGCTCTATCCCTCTGATCATCTTTGTGGCTGTCCTTTGGACTCATTCCATCAGGTCCATGTCCTTCTTATGTTGGGGGACCCAAAGCTGGATGCAGCACTTCAGCTGGGGTCTCAGAAGAGCACAGTAGAGGGGATGAATCATGTCCCTTGACCTACAGACCATCCTTTTGATGCAGCCCAGGATACAATTGGCTTTCTGGGCTGCAAGTGCATGGTGCTGGGTCATGTCCAGACTCTCATCCACCAGCACTCCCAAGTCCTTCTCAGCAGGGCTGCTCTCAATACATTCTCCTCCCAGCCTGTATTTGTCCCTGGGATTGCCTTAACCCATGGGCAGGACCTTGCACTCAGCCCTGTTGAACTTCATGAGGTTCACACAGACCCATCTCTCAAGTGTCTCAAGGTCCCTCAGGATGACACCCCTTCCCTCCAGTGTGTTGTTCACACCACTGAATTTGGTGGTGTCAGCAAACTTGCTGAGGGTATACTACAGAATTCTTCTTTTTTCCTGACCAGACAGCATTGTCAAGTTCTGTAAAGCCGAATTTTCTTTCTTATACTAAACCACTTGTAGGGTTTACAACTCCTCTTCAACAGGTGTGACATACTACAGCAAACATCCAGCTGCATCATACCACATCCTCAAACAAAATTTGCTTAGAAGCAAATGTGCACAAGTTAAAACACTTGCATTATGTCTATAGAGATCTTGCCCAGCTGAGAGAGCAGTCATTTCTTGTACACTTGTCAATACTCACGTTCTAATATCCAAAGTAAAAGGTATGGTGGAATGTGCTACAGAAACCAGAGTATCACAGTGATAACAGATCGGATTCTTTTCCAACAATGTGATTTAGTTCTCTGTAGTCCATACAGAGATGCTGCCACATTTTATGTGGTAAAATACTGATCTCCAAGCACTGACTGGCAGAGTAATGCCTTGTGATACACCTCCTCAGTGACATGTGAAATGTCTTCTCTTTTTGTCATATCTTTTTTCTTAATAAATAATGCCTTGGCTTTTTAATGGATGGTTACTCTTAAATTTCAGTCATATACCAAGTGATACTAACTGCAAACTGTGATATCCATTTCAAATCAGAGTAATTCTCAGTTCATGACCAGAAAATTTCAACTCATTGCTGCTTCTTAGTTATATGTAGTAAAGTGTTTACTTTAAAAAATCCTTTGGGATCTTGTTTTCATTTTTTCTCACATTTTCTTCTGCACGTGATATCACATCTGCTTGCTTGCATTTTAGTTTGTGGTTTGTCTATTAGATATGGCTTCTTCTATTAGGCATTCACTTGGAAAGGAACAGGGATTCATTTTTATTCCAAGTCTGTGAGAACTGTAACAGTTGAGGGCTCTGACTCATGTTCAGAGGCATTTTGAGACTAAATGCTGAAATGGCTCTGAACATAGAGGGTGACATGAGATGTGTTTTTCCCGAGTGGCAGCAGTTTTCAGATGAATATAGCAACGTTAGCTGCTGGTAAATTTATGGCTGCAGATAGCTTATGTGAACTACAGTTGCTTATGAAGCAGTTCACTCTGTTTCTCATCTTTTCTTTGCAAGAAAGCCACCACCATTGTGCAGCTGCTATTATGATTTCTGCTCCAGAGGAAAAACAATTTTTTAAGGTTATACCAGTGTTGGTTCACTTGGACCACATTTTTAGAGGGGATTGCCCAAAGTAATTGCAAAAGAATGTCCCCAACACTGATTGGATAATTATCAATGGAATTTAGTGGACTATTAACTTATGTGGTTACTGAGAACTTACTATTCTAAAACTACAAAACCATTTCAGCCTAATTCAGATGGTGTATCTTCACCAGTGAGTGTTATCATTAACAATTTGGTGGCTCGGGACTTAATCCTCTATTTCTAAATTGCTTTTTGCAAACTTGATCTTGTAAGTGTCCCTACTGACCTGCTTGCATTTCATAGTAAATCTAAATTACTAGTCAATATTCTAGTTAAGTATAAAATAATCCTTGGCATCTCCTCAACTTCAGATTTCCTTCATCCATTTCCTAGTTTGGAAAACTTCACCAGGCAGCTGTGGTCTGGCAGCATTGCAGCAATCCTTTGTGGTCATTTTCCCTGGACTGTGGCTAATTGATCACAGAAGTCTGTGTTGGGGTTGATGCTTCAGGAGCACAAACGATCCTCCATAGATCCTCTGACAATTTCAGTGGACTTTCTTGTTTACACTGAGCCATATTTTTTCTGTGAGTTCTGAGGATTGTGGCTGAGTGTTCGTTAAGTTTATATCTGCACATCAACAGAAAATCTGGCAGTATAAATTTGGTTCGGTGGTGATTAGATGAGAAATATCAGTTAAATTAACCTAAGTACACAATATAGACTTTGTGCCAACCAATTCACAGGCTTGCTGCCTAGTGTCCCAAAGTGTTTTTCAGTTCTCCAGAGCTTTGTGAGATGCCAGCCTAGCTGAATTCTAGGTATGCTTGCGGGCAACTTTTCTAAGGACTTGGCTTCTTTTTCCAAAATTAGATTTCCTTTTCCAAAAATCTCAGCGTTGCTGCCAAAAGACCTCTCTTACCTTGCTACCACAAAGATATTTAATAATCTTTTCCTTTCCACTTCCTAGGTGCCATTTTTAGACCATTTTGCAGACCTCTTCCAAATGGCTCTTCAGTATCAAGATTTGCAGCAGAGTTTTCTGCAGATTCCTTCTAGGAATAGCATTATCTACTCATTATGAACTTCATACAAGAAAAGAGGGAGCAGACAGAAAAGGAGTTACATTAAGAGGATTTGCCCCATTTCTAGGTCATTTTTCAGATCTGATGAAAGTGCATGAATTACAGATGAAGAATATCCACTCTACGGAGTATCTGGATGTCAGCAATACAATGCCTAGTGACATGACTTATGCAGCAAAGATGAGAACATCTGCAGAAAAAGAACTTCAGAATGGGAAAAGTAACATTCTTGGGTATCTGTAAACAAGCTCATTCATTATTTGGCAAGTTAGATCACCTACATGACTCCTACTTTTCCACTGCCTACTGGGGTAGAAAAGTTGAAAGCTAGCACTGCGATGTGGAATGTGACACCTGCCTGTTGCTTCACAAAATGCTCAACCCACATTACTTTGAGATGATGGACATAGAGAATGTCACAGTTAGTTTTGCTCAACTTCCACCCTCCTCCATTGTACAGGGTTTTGGTAGAAGGAGTATTACCATCCTCTGCCCTTTAAGCAGAGTTGACTTCATAGTTTTAGCTTGGCAGTGGGCATCACAATTCTTTTAGTGTGCCAAAATCAGTGGACTCACTATTCTGTCCTTGTTACTAGCTGATTTTGAATGCATCTCATGCCTTTGTTCATAAAGTAGTCTAAGTCATCACTGTTTTCATCATAGTTTGACTGCCAGAACAGAGACTTCATAGAGTGAGTCTGAAAACAGCCTCCATATCAGGATCTTGTTTTACTGCTGTATTGTGCACTAAATTTGTGTGTGTAAGGGGAAGCAGATGGCTGAAGCCTGGGAGTAGGAAGCTGAGATAGAATCAGTGCCTGCTATGGCTTGTTCATTTGCCCGTGGGAACCAGGAGGGCCAAATTCTGAGGGATGCTCTGGCAGAATGTTTTATGTAAAATACCCAGCTACTTTCTGCTTATGTGTACATTCTTGCTGATTTGAAAGCAATAAGCTTATGCATTGTTTCTCTTGTTCCTGGTCTCTTCTTTCTGTGGTTCCTGTTGCCTGCCCCTCTTCCTTGACAGTTCATCCTCTGAAGTTTCATACATGAGGATAACCCTTTCACAAATCCATCCTTCATTAGGCCCATCAGCTTCCCATATTCCAAGAATGCCAATGGAAACGTATATGTTGAACAAAGAAAAATAATCAGGAAAAAATTGCTATTTTGCTGTCAAAAAGGCAGTGCAAATAATGCAGAATGCTGAAAAAACCCTCAGCTTTTTACTGAGACCAGTTATGTAAAACTATTTTCAGATATGCTGAGCTTTTCAGTAACAACATGGGGGGAAGAAATGAGAGTAGGGAGAGGTAGCTTGTATCTCATCCAGGGGTGCTGGCTGGCCAGCCAGGTAGTGCTGCTTGCACACCTCTTCAAGGCACAATTTCAAGACATTACCAGACATAATGCAAGTACTGGATGGGGTGATGTGAGAAATGAGCCAGAAAGATGGGATGCGCTGAGGTTTGAGGAGGCTGCATTTAATTCAAAGTGAGGAAGACATCCCAGCTCTAGTTGTAAGTGCCATCATTGCATAGTGCTTTCTTGTAGATCACTCAGTTGTCATCACCATCAACTCCTGCCTCTCCTATACAGACTCTTTTCAGGCTCATATTATTTCTGACAAGGCATCTCATGCTGCTGCTCCAGCTCACTTAGTCTTGCCCTTCCAGTTCTAGGATTGTTCAAATTCAGTTCTCCAAGAATCAATCACTGAGATTCTCTTCTCAATTTACATGGTTGCTTCAGGAATGCCTGCTATCATTTTAGCAATTGCTGTTTGACTTTGTCCAAGAACTATTTGGCAAGAAAATAGAAGTGTTCGGCATTCCTGCCTCAGCTTGGCAGGAGAAACCTTCCTCTGCTATTGTGTAGTTGGCATTACTCTCCTCTCTTGTTTGAGCCAGGACTAATGGTAAGCTGTGTCTGGTTTGGGGATTTCAGGATCTCGGATCTATTTTCTAGAACAATGGCTAGCCCTGTGTAGGAGGTGTGGGAGACAGATAGGCAAGACTGGCTTAATGGTGTTGAGAAGCTGCCTTTGCTTGTTTCAAGGGTGGCTTGTTCCTGGTGAAGGGTTAGGAGGATGTTTGAGGGAGAGCTGGAAGGACAGATGCAGCTAACAGTTGATCATTCTGCCTGTGACTACCCTCTGACACCATTGTCTAGGTTAGCTTAGTGTTTGGCCAGGACAGCCAAAGTATACTTCAAGCCAAGTGTACCTTGATATTGCTGATGTTCATGGTTGCAGTCCAAACTCCTGAACAGGCTGTCAAGAAACTTGTTCTCCCAAGAAACATTGTAGGGATATAGTTTCATATTTCCAAATTAAAGATAAATTTTAGCATCCCTAGTGCCTTAACAGAGGCTTAGTTCCCTGGATTCAGGTAAACAAGATGATACAAGCTCTGCATAGTTTAGCTTTTTTGTGTGATGGCCTGGCTTTGTGTCAGTGCCTTGCCTCCCTTTTCAGTACTGCCGCTGTTTAGTGGGGTGCTAAGAGAAGAGAAAGGGCTGAAACATGGGAGAGGCAAGATCCACAGCAAATCAGGACTGTGTGGCATTGCTAGACAAAGGTAGCCTACCTGCTGCCTCTCAGAAGTGGAATGGGTATGTCCAGGGCCAGCCCTAACTGAGCAGAGTTAGCTCACCTGCATCTTTCAGAGAGAGGTGGCTCTGCACACCAATGATGGTTGGACATGCAAGGCTACCAACTGGCAATACATCCTAGACTTGGCAAAGTAACATAGGCTAGACACGCAAAGTTTGAAAAATACTCTCAGAAAAAAAGCTGGTGGCATGAAAGGAGGCTTGAAAACCCCATGACAACTGCAAATAGTAATGAGAACAGCCATATGTGGGTCATATCAGACTATACAGCAGTGGTCGGAGGTACCAACCTGAGAGCATTTGCAACTTCTATCCAACCTTCCTTTCTCATTCTAATTGCAGTACTGTCCTTGTTTCCTGGCTTGGAGGAGGTAAACCAGCCTTGGAAATATTGGGAGGACAAGATTTTCTTCTCTGTATAATCCCTATTGCATTATTGCATGGTATCAGTGTCCTCAAGACAGGATGTGGCCCATCTTTCTGTACTGGGAGCGTGACAACCCCCCCTCCTTGGCAGACTGAGAGGCTGCAATCTGAAATTTTCCTTTCTAACTTCATTCCCAGCATTTAAATACCTACTTTGATGGATGCTTTAATTATTCAGAAGCCCGTGAGTCACGAGCTCCTGAACAGGCTTTAGATTTCTAGATGAGAAACTACACTGTAAATTCCCTCGTACTTCGGTGGGGATGGCGGGGGCCAAGCAGCCGAAGTGACCGTGTTTGTGACGGGGGCGCGGAGCCCTGGCCGCGGGGCTGTGGCGGATCCGCAGGCACACCTGGCCCCAGAGCAGTTCTGTCCCTGCGTCCTCTCTGCGCTGACCTAATGGGGCTTTATTTTATGGCCGACGCGTTGCTCAGCACTGCGGCCGCCCGGCACGTCGCGCTACCGCGGCCCCCGAGCCCGGCCCGGCCGTACAGCGCAGCCTGGGACACGGCTGCCTCTGCCCGCAGCAGGGCTCGGGCTCCTGTGCCGGGCGGAGGGGCGGGAGCGGGGGGCGGTACCGCGCGGCGCCGCC
>VZRS01005645.1:158489-205501 GCA_013398055.1 Ifrita kowaldi | reverse complement strand
GACCCTCCGTCCGCCGGGCGCGGCGCGGACCGGGGAGTGGCGGCGGAGCCCCGGTGGGCGCTGCGGGGTAACTTCAAGCTTGTTGAAGTGCAGAAGTGTCCCCGCCGCCGGGCGCTTCGCCGGGTGCCTGGGAAGGTAAACACCGGGAGAGCCGGAGCCGCTCCGCTCGGTATTAGGTAGCTCTCCTTTTTTTCCAAACCAGAAAAACGTCGGCTCGTCTCTTAACAGCTGGTCTGGTTGTGGTTTTCCTGGTTATTGGGGGTTTTAGTGCGAAGTGGCCCTCTTCTGTCGATTTTCCTTTTTTTCTTAAAGGATCTCAGTCTGATACTTTGAGCCAAAGATGGTTAGTTTTCTCTCTTTAAAGAAGCTGGCAGTGGCATGCAGACACCAGGGTTATGTGCTCCCAAGGCTGCTCCCCGCTTTAGGAACAGGGTGCAGCCGAAGTGGGAGAGATGAAACAATGTCATGTGAAAGATAAACTCGGGAAAAGGACAGTATCACACTGCCGTTAATTTATTAAAGATAGGGTTCCTGCCAGGAACTCTTCATGTGTGCTTGAATATGTGATTCCTAGGGAATCCGTGGGGAAGGGGTATATTGGCNTGACCTAATGGGGCTTTATTTTATGGCCGACGCGTTGCTCAGCACTGCGGCCGCCCGGCACGTCGCGCTACCGCGGCCCCCGAGCCCGGCCCGGCCGTACAGCGCAGCCTGGGACACGGCTGCCTCTGCCCGCAGCAGGGCTCGGGCTCCTGTGCCGGGCGGAGGGGCGGGAGCGGGNGTTTTAGTGCGAAGTGGCCCTCTTCTGTCGATTTTCCTTTTTTTCTTAAAGGATCTCAGTCTGATACTTTGAGCCAAAGATGGTTAGTTTTCTCTCTTTAAAGAAGCTGGCAGTGGCATGCAGACACCAGGGTTATGTGCTCCCAAGGCTGCTCCCCGCTTTAGGAACAGGGTGCAGCCGAAGTGGGAGAGATGAAACAATGTCATGTGAAAGATAAACTCGGGAAAAGGACAGTATCACACTGCCGTTAATTTATTAAAGATAGGGTTCCTGCCAGGAACTCTTCATGTGTGCTTGAATATGTGATTCCTAGGGAATCCGTGGGGAAGGGGTATATTGGCCTTGGAGACCACAAGATATGGTTATTTCTCTGCTGCTGTCACTGTGCTGGGTTCCCCAGCTGTCCTGCCCTGCAGCTCAGCCTCTGCCTTCCATGGCAGTTCTGAGGCCTTGGTTACCCAGCACTTCTACAAGAATGTGGTGAAAGACCGACATCAAAAACTTTGGTTTCCTGGCAAACACCTGTTTGTCTAGTCAGGTGTCTTCAGGATTGCCTTTTAGATTGTAGACTGTGCTGTATACTGTCTGAACAACCATATCTATGCAGATACATAAGTCTTGAAAACCATGTCCAGTTTTTAGAGGCAAGGACATCTAACATTTTGGTCCTTATAGCATTTTACATTAATGTTGTTAGTGTGCTTACTGGGGATGGTGTGTATCTTTAGTGAGTAATAGGGGGTTATGTATTAGAAGTCTTTAAATGCTTAGCTATTGGAGTGCTATCCACCTTTACTCATTTATGTTACATTCCAAAAGCAGACATAAGCTCAAAAAAATCAGAAGTGTGGGAGATCAGTTTCACTCTTTTATTTCTTCCTATATCCTTGATAATTTCATCCCGTTTCTGTGACTTGATGAGATGAAAGAAATCAGTCTTTGATTTTAAAAAGTGACCCTGTCACTGACAGTGAGGCTTGAAATGGTAGAAGCAGTTTGCAAAATAAAAGTAATTGTAATGTTAGCAGTACATTAGTTGGTTCACTTCTAACCACTGTTCCTTTGCCTGCCACTGTGGTGGGTGAGTCCAGCATCTTTGGTTCCTTTTGCCCTTTGTAAAAGACAAGATTTACAATGTTTGCCTAACTCTTGCATGGTGCAGGGCTGTGTATTTTAACTCGTTTAAGATCATTGTGTCTTCGGAGCTAAAAAACGGCAAAGTTATACTGGGTGTGTTATTGGTAATTGCACACTGAGTTGTTGCATGTGCTTCTCTGACAGGCAGGGACGTCCCTGACCCACTCGGGACCACAAGCCCCAAGGTCTGCTGTAGAACTGAGATGCTGGTAGCAGCAGTTAGGTAGCTCTGGGTGGATCTTTTTTTTAGCCTAGGTAGATATTATTTTGCTGACTATAGAAATAAATAGACAAGGTTCTATGAAATTCCTTATATTGAGCACATTGTGATGGTTTTGCAATGCCTTACGTAAACCACAATCAAGCCCATTAAGTTCCAAACTGCATGGCCCAGTTACATGAGCAAGATTCTGCAGTCCATGTTCTTTTCTTCTAAGGGAAAAATGAGAATAATACAATTGTTGTTAAAGAAGTATTCTACATTAAAAAAATTCATTATGTTTTAATAATTTTGAAACTATTTTACCTGCTTTCAAAAAGTTAGTATTTGGTTTTGGAGGAAGTTAGTTTCTAACTGTCTTCTGGTTTTGTTATTAACTTGTCATTTCCTACTTTCATATATTTAAACTTCAGAATAAGTGATGTGTGAATGTTATTTGCATAACAGATGTGTAATAAAACCATGCTTGTGTTTCAGAATTTTCCCTCCTAGATTTTACAGGTACTTGACATACATTCTTAAAGACGAAGGTTTGTCTCTCCTGTAGTTTGTCATACCAGAATTTGACCTAACCTGAGCCTTCACAGGGCCAGTACAATGAAAGTAGCAAGATCTTCTCTTACAAATGTGTGTGAATGGCGAAGCTGTGCAGTGCCCTGACAATACCAAGTATCAAATTCTTTCTATGTTTTGAGCATTTATCAGATTCTTCATCACAACAAATACGAAAATGTTTTGGCAGATGCATTTATGCATATAAAACTTGATGTCATCTGCCCATATTCTGCATGGGACACAGCTGGGAGAGCCTGTGAGCCTGCTTTGCATACGTGCTGTTACACACTCTGCATATTTGCATTTACATACCTGATATTACGCTCAGTGTTAAACACGCTCTCTGTTTTAACTTCCTAGGCTACAGATTCAATTTACAAATGCATACAGATCTGTCTAGTTCTTAAGGAGGCACCTGATTCTGCAAAATGCTGATACTTCTTGTAAAATCCAAGTACTCCCAAACCCTCTAGAAGTACAATGGAATCTAAGAAAACTGTCTAAGGCTCTATCACAGAGCTGAATCTTGCAGTCCTTGTTCAGGAAAAAAGAAAAAGGAATTCTTTTCCCAGAAGATCTCCTTCAGCTTGTATGCCTTGACTCATCAACAGCTAGCTTCCCCAGTTCCCAATGAGCCTCATTTGAAGTAAGACTCCTTAGCTCCTCATTGTGAAGGAATACAGTCAGGGATATAAGAAGTATCAGCATGTGTTAGCTGTGGTAGTCTTACTTCTGCTCACAGAACAGTGGCTCTGCTAGCAGTACAGTGGAGAAATATGGTTCTGTCCTCTTCCCTATTCCCACTACCTATTCCACACTAATGACTGAGGCTGAGGCAAGAAAAAGGTCCCTTAGTGACGATTGATAGGACTTTTCATGAAAGATTTGAAGATGCTTGGGGGAGCAGCCTCTGGCATGATTGAGTGATTGTACATTTGCATTGTTGTTAATTGAACAGATATGCTTCAGAAGCTTTCATTTAAGTATCTAACTGGTATTTTTACAGATAATGGAACAAATTAGTCCCATTTGGGTGGGAACAGTTAGAATTACACTCGATAAAAGTTTTCCTCATTAAGATTAGTTCTGATTCTTCTGCAGCTTTGCATGCATTAAAAAGCATGGGTTTCTGGAGCTAAATATAGTTTCATTCTTACTTTATAAAGCTTCTAGACAAATGTCAGATCCAAAGCACTGAGCTCTCCTTGGAAATAAACGATTTTTATTAGGAAAAAAACAGAAAAACTGGACAAAAATGTAGCACCAACCACTTACATGACCTAAGCAGCTGCAATGCTCATTTACTTTATTTGTTGAATCTTTGTCAAATACAGACCTCTATTATTATAGCTTTGGTCTTTTTTTTTTTTTTCATATGTTCACATGTGTATTTTCATATATTTCCTGTTAGTTAATAATAAAATCTTTAGCAGGGCAATATTTTTAGACAACTTGATAAAATAATGTATGTATTTTTTCACACATTAAGAAGGTTTTTTTCCTAAATAACAGCTGTCTGAATGAAATTACATGACTTTGTGAAGAAAAGTTGGGGTTAGCTCTTCAAACAGTTGAACTAAATCAAGTGTGAAAGAAAGATTCCTGGTGTGAGCAGCCTTAGTTTAACAAGAATTCCTGTGCAAGTGATTACAGTGTTGTTAGGGGGTTCCTCATCCTGGTATCTAGATGAGACTGATCAGATGTCACCTGTAATTAAGCACCCCTGTTTGAAAATACTCGGTAAGCCTTTTATCAGAGAGCTCTGTGAAATGTAGAAATATTCTTATTATTATATTTCTTATATAAAAGAGACTTTTTTGAGCCATGGAGATTGTTGGATGGTTTAGCTTCAAATTAGTATGTGGAACAAAACTGTCGAAAGAGGAAAGATGCATATTTTTTGTGTGAAAACTGTGGAGCCAAAGGTAAGATGTGTGTTGCAAACTAATCCTGATCTTATGAAACAGTGCCATAGTTTTTTGTTGTGCAAATTAATATGGATTTAAAAATCTGTTGCTAGTAGGTGCTAGGAGAGTTGTGTAATTTGCATAACACTTTCCTTTTGATAATCTAAACTAGTCTATGAGTCTGCTGAATTAGATGGATGATAGTCTCTGGTAAAAACTGGGTCATCTGTTAGCTAAACATATGTAAATAACCAAGTCCAGAAATCCTGTTAATTGCTACGGATTCCCTCTGGTATAAGTACTGATTTAAAAAATTCTAATTGATAAGCTTCAAATTGTTTACTGCAGGTATGTAAAAAACCTGATTCAACTTCCATTGAAGTTGAAGACAGGCACCAGCTAGCTTCAGATAAAATTTGATCTGGCCTAAAGGGGTTAGGAGTAGGGCTGCCAGGGAATAGAGCTGCTTTCATCTGAAAATTGAAAATCCTGCTATCTTTCTCAGCATGCTGCTACCCTGTTAAATCTGTTTGCTCAGTGGCAAATTATTGGAAACATATGTCATCCCTGGAGAAAAAAGTAATGAAAGTATTCCAAAGAATTTCACTATAATTTTGTGTTTGTATGTGATTGGAGTAACATTAAGGAATGGTGTATTTTTACAGTTTTAAGGATTTAGTAAGGTATTTTGTAATGTAAACGGTTGTACTCTTAATATACTGGTATAAAAAAGCTTCATCGCTCATGGTTTAGGGCTGCATTTGCTGCCTCAATATGGTGGAAAAAATTTCATTTTTATTTGTTTTGAAACTGTATGGTTTTTGTAAAGGAGTGAATAAGAGACTATTTTCCATGTTTAATTTTGCAAAGAGACAAAAATGTCTAAAAATTTCTGAATTATTAACACTCCAAAAAAAAAATTGAAATAACGAGTTACTGCAGGTCACCTGAGCTGTGGTAACTGCCTGGCTGCTCATGGTTAGCTCAGGGCCCCTCTGACATGTGTCAGCATAACCTTTTTCTTTTGCAGGCTGAACAAAGTCATGTTTCAATGGCCAAACCGAGCACAATAGCTTATATACTGTCTTATAGGAGCATACTTTTTTAATACTTTCAAAAGTAAATTATTAGTTTTGTATTATGAAGCCCAAAAGTTAAGTGCAAAACATCTCTCAGGTGGGGTAATCAACAGCAAAGTCAGGTTCCCTGTTCTACTTCCAATGGGGGGCTGGTATGAGAGCCTCACCTCTGCCATTTTCCATCTGTAAGGAATACTCTTTATTCTTGCTCCCCTGCAAAAGCAGGTCTGCCCCCTGGAAGGTCTGCTCCTCGTCCACGTGTAGCCACTTACTGAGAATCGGGCCTGCCAAAGCAACCAGGCCTTTGGCCCTGGGCGTGGCACAGCATGGGTGTCCTCGCAGGGCTGGCGCTTCCACAAGTGCTTCCTGCAGCGTTTTCAGGTTCAATATGTGTTGCTTCCTGCAGCAGTGCATCGCTCACACAGCTGCAGGGCAGGGGTGCTGAATTTAGGAGATTGGCAGTTGTTTGGGAATGGGAAGAGGAATGTCGGCAAGCAGTGAGGCAGTCAGTAATGCCAGAGATACTAACCAAAAGCAGGAGAGTAAGCAAATTTGCCTAGGTTTTCTACTTAATATTGAAGTGGAAGAACCATGAAAGGCAGTGAGAGTTCTTGCCTTACTGAAGACCACTGGAGAGGGCTCCCAGTTTGCTCTGTAAACTGGTTGAAATATAATGTGTCATTAATTTTACAGAGGATAGCTCACCTTTTTGCATTGACATATGTGAAATAAAATTATTAATAGCCATTAGTCGCTCAGTGCAATAGGAATAACTTTGTTGTCCTAGACCATTGTCAGTCTTCTACACTAGAAGAAGCTGAAGCATCTACTTTGCAGAGAGTATTATTCTTGGGCAATGTTCTGTGTCATTGACATCTTCTCGTAATTAGCTTTCATATTCCAAGAGCTTTCTGTCAGAAAAATGTCATCATTTTAACAAAAGAATGACCAAAGCTGGAGTTTGGTAATAACATTCTGTATCAAATATCAGTAAATGAATTCTAAAATAGCTGGACTGCTTTTTTGGTCCATGACTGTATGTGCATAATTAGCTCCTTTTCAAGTGCCCAGAGGAAATGTTGAGCCACCTGCATGGGAAAAAGTAAATAGCTTTTTATAATCTTGGTGGATCTTATTTAGCTCCCTTGGGGAGTTCAGTTTTGGTCACTGACATCAGCCTTACTGCCCTTAAAGCCTGAAATCTCTCTTTGTCCTGACATACTGGGATTTGGCCATGAAAGGGAAGGGGGGAAACAGTAATGGAACGATGAGGAGTTTCAGTGTGTGGGTTCTTGACCTCTGAGAGTTGTACTTGACACTGACAAGACTTAACTAAGCTGAAAGAAGCATCTGTATAATCTTCTGTATTTCCCTGATATGCCATTCTGTGTTGAACTGATGCACCTCAGCACACCTGTCACCTTGGTTAGCTTAGCCCAAAAATAGTAAGTTTCCTGCCAGGTTCTTACTAGATCCTGCCACTCTTTGAAGGGGTGTGAACATTTCCACATATTTCAGTTTGAGAAGAGTTGCGATGCTTGGCTGTGAGAGGGCTTTGACCATTATTATAGGTAGTTGAAGTTTTACTGCTCTGATTCCTGCTTCACTGCTCTAGGTGCTAGTGCTGTTGTTGGCACATTGGCTCAGAAGAATATTCTGCCCCACTCAGACCAACTCCAATTGTCCACTTCAGGGTGAAAATGTTAGCAACCCAGCAATGGTCAGAATGTTATGGTGGTTACACGGTAGTGGAGTTGTGCTGTGGAGACAAGGGATGTATCAGTGCTCCAGCAGTCTTGTAAGACCACCAGAAAAAACCATCAGGGAGACCTTTACCACTTCTCACCTTTGAGTCTGTCCCTGCTCAAAAGCTCCTTCCCTGATTTCAGATGTCACTGTAGCATCCTTCAGTGGCTGGCTCAGCATTTCTTAGTTTCTTTGGCTTTGTCCTATTTTTAAGGAGCTGTTTCGTATTATGTTTGCATTTTTAAGAAACACCAGATGAATGACACTGGAAAATTAATTCATTGTTTACTTACAAGGTGATTTGTGGGACAGTAGCAAAGTTACCCGACTAGTATGCCTTGAGCAGGATGTGGCTGGGTGAGCATTTCCCTTGTGAAGCTCCTCCTGGGGTCTTCAACTCCTATTTGACCAGTGTCAATCAGCTTGGTGTCTCTGTTGAATCCAACAACTCCAGTAGTTGCATCCATCTGTGTGTGTGGGTAAGCACTGACTTTTCCATGAGTAAAGGAACTGGCTTAGCTTAATCTGCATTGAAGAGTTCATCTTAGATCTTTTTAATTATCCTGAGAAAAGTTGTGCAAGAAAATACTTGCCAACTCATTAGGCTACAGCTGGAAGTCCAGGGAGACATGCTGGTGCTTTCAAGTACAAAACCAGCTGCTCTCCCCCTACCCCCTGGAGTTAAAAGGAGAGTGGAGATGATTGCTTTATACCGTGAAAGTGTTGCTATGTCTAGGAGCCCACTTTGGAATTGCAGCTCTTTTCCCTAGAAAAGCTAAATGGATGATCTGAACTGGGACAATTAGTTGAAGAAAGCTGTAATTGGTGCCACACTTTACTATGGCAGCTCTCCTTCTGGCAGGGTCCACATTCATATCCTGCTGTTTTGGTTTTGCTGCCCAGTCAGCCAGTTGGTTTTCTTTTGTCCTGAAAATTCAGTTTTATGCCCAGGAGGAGGCCTGGTAAAAAAAGATCATCAGTAGTCCTCTAGAGATATATTGTCAAGCAGAACTACTAGATCCTGGTGCAGTAAATCCTATGAGAGTCATAGTATTTGTTCCAGTAAAAATAGGGTGCAGCTGTAAGTCTGAAAGAGATGACGAGAGAGAGCTTCTCTTGGGTTGTTAATAAAATCCCTTATAATAAAAGGGATTAAAAATCAACATTATAAAAAAGCCAGATATAATGTTGCCATGTTTCAGACTTCAGTTCTATGAGGGAATATTTACTTGAACTATCTAAATTACAGTAATAGAGGAGAACGGGCCCTTGGAATGTTTTAATTAGTATCAATTAGTATACAAGATTCTTCTTTACAGAAGCTATTTTTAGCCTTGTTGGAACAGCGGAAGTTGCTTTGTAAAGGAAGTTTTCCTAGAAAACTTCAAGCTTATTTTTGTTAGTTTTATAACCCTAACAACTTAAAACTTTTGTATAAAAAATGAAGACCACTTCCACTGGTTACTTATGCGAGGCCCTTGTCTTCTGGATTAATTTTGATTTAGTGTGGTGTCTTTGTCTTTAGTGCGGGGTCTGTTGCCTTAGAATCATGCACCCAGTAACATCAGGCAGAACAGCATTTATTTATTTTAAAGTGCTGCTTATTTTTCTCCCTATTCTCATAGTTCCTTTTGTGAAGTTTCTTCCCTATTCAGCTACTAATGCTTTTGTTTCCTTACACTGTCCTGTAGTTTTACCCAGTGTTTAGTTATTCCCATCCTTTGCTTTTTGAATGTCTCTGCTACCATTTTTGCCTTGTTCCTCCTTTATATCACTCTGGTGATAGGAAATGTGTTGCATTTCTGGCAGTAGCAATTGAATTAGAAATTTCACAAAGCTGTGTGCAGGTAAAATCAGCCAGTCTTATATACACATACATCCGTTTGGCTTTTTAAAGAGAAAACCCCAAAATCTATGCATATTATTTTTGCCCTCTATGTTCCAATCCATTCTGAAGAAATACATGATACAGAAATCAGTGGATAAAATTCCCTGCCCTGTCTTACTCCCAAAGTTTAGCTGTACAACTGAAATAATGGGAAGTTAAATTATAGGCTAATGAGTTGGATGTAGATAATTCATCAAAGAGTAACAAAACACTCAGGATTCTGTGGGAGGGTGAGTGTGCATGAAGTACAAATAGTATTAAAGATGGAAATCAACAGGAAAATGCATTATATAACAAATACAGAAAATTCCGAGTTTGTCTGGGATTCACTGTTTTTGAATATTTTGGCTTCTCTTGGTTAGTTGGTCACTAGTAAACAATGTTGCCCTACTGCAGATATCTTTATATCTTTATCTATTATTTTACTGTACAACTAATAGGTGTTGTGTTGGACTCTGTAGGACTAGGCAGGATTCAGTGGGTCCACTCCCTAGAAGAGGCAGGATTAGACACAGACTTTGGAGTAACCAATTGTACCTAGAGGCATTTTGAAATGCCCAGTAATGAGTCAGCTGGGGTGCCAGTTGCCCCATGAGTGCTAGCAGTACCTGGGGGGGCAGAGTGGCCAAGGAGGAGAAGTGATTCCTATAAAACCAGTGATCAGGAGCCTTAGGAGGAGCTTATCACATCAGTCTCTTACTGCTTGAAGCAATTTTTCACTCCCTGAGTTAATGGGTACTATGGTCACACAGTCTCAGTGCCTGGTAGTTTCCTGGACTTGATGTGCAGGGTTGCAAGAGTGTTGTTATGCTGTGTGAGGCCAATGTGCAGGATGTTTTAGATTCTAGAAGAGCATATTTGGAGGTCATTTGGAGACGAGTAAGATTATACAAAAGAACCAAACTTGGAGCATGCTATGAATAGAATAATTACAAAAAGGGTCAGGTATTGTAAGAAGACATGGATGCTAATATGGCTTAGATGCAGGTAAAAAGGCAAGGGAACGCATTATTTTTAATGAAACCTGTATACTTTAGTAGTTTACAGACAAGTGTAGGAGAGAGGGTTTCCACATCTGACAGTTAGATAAAAATGAGCATTTCATCTTTGAGGCAGTGAATCATTCATGCTTTGTGTATGGCTTTTGCTATTTTAGCCCTTTATAATTTCTCAGAATGCCTGCAGAGGCAGAGCAATTAATTTGCTTTTTTTCTACACTTTTATATTAAATTTGATACATATTTTCATTTGTTCTGTTACACTTCTCCTGAACTGAACTCAGAAGTGAAATTAACTTGATGGCTTCTTAGCGATATTTCACAATTGTGTTCCAGGTTATTGCAGTTGGCTGAAAAACAGTAGTGAGGATCTGAATAGGCTTTTGTTTCTCTTTAAAGTAATATGGCAAGATTCTGTTACTTGGCTGCTGTGCTATGAGGTATTTTGCTCCCAAGGATTTCTTACCTTCAGTCTTCAGGAAAATAGCAACATAGCAAAAATAGTTCTTAGCAGGGGAATCTCCAGCCGTTGTATGCATCGTGTTTGTGGCAGTGTACATTTTAATTGCCTGGATCCAGGAAAGAAAAGAGTTAATGACCTTAATGTTTTGATGCTGAAGATGCCTGGTTTAGTCCGTGATAATTCTGTAGTAACTCTGATTTGTGCATCATATGAAGTGAGTTTTTCTTTGAATACTGGAGTGATAAATATTTTTACAGTCTTTTATACAAAAGAGTAGAGATGACCAATGTCTACACTTCGGCAATCTTGCTAATCAGCATCATATTAGAGTAACATTGGAGGGCATCTAGCACATGGAAAATGGGCAAAAATTCTTGTTTGCCTTCATGATAGAAAGGAATTCAGTATTGTAATTATTACAGTGGAGCAAGGCAGAGTACAATTTCTGCCTCCCGGAGCTTGCCAGCTGCATACTATTTATTCAGGAGTGGTGTTGCAGAATTGGGAAATAATGTATAGTCGTTGCAATAATTTAAAATACAGAACAGTCTCCAGGTATGAAAACCCCCCAGCCAGATTGTAGCCATAAAGATTGTGGGTTTGATAGTAGGGTATATAAAATAAAACACACTGCTGCAGGGCAGGGAGTGGGGAAGATAATAAAATAAACAGTTTACAATAGTTACTATAACTGAGAATGCTATTTTTTAAATCATGAGAGACTAGAAATATTTTCCATATGGCTTCATTGACTACAATTTCAAATAGGTACTCAAGTCAAAAAGTAATGAGGGGCTTTTATTTCTGACTGAAATCATCAGAGACCATCATCCACTTCACTCCTGAATTACAGTAATTCAAACTCCAACCACAGTATTTTAATTTCAGTAGTTCTGTTTATGATTACCTCTGTGGGCCTCTTTGGACTAGAATGGTCATACTGACTTGCTGATGGTACATCATATTTGTCCATGTTTACTAATTCTCTCCTTTTATGCTCTCTATCAGTTTGCTAGTCTGGAGGCTATAATAGATACCTTCTCAGCTGTTACTGTGCAGAGCTTTGGCATATTTACTGACTATGTCTTCCAGCTGTTTGTAAACCCTGTGATTTAAATACTGTGCTAGCAGTATAGCCAATTCAAAATATGGTAATTTTAAATTGATTAAAAGACACACTGCCAGTCAGAGGACTTGCAGGTATTTGACATTATAGCCTTACCAATTGCTGTGGTCCTATCAACTGATGTAAACCAACTTTATCAACTCTGAGGAAAACAAAGTGATGATAAACAGAAAAACATACAAGAAAAAATAAGTAAAGTAAAACTACAAGCATTTTATTTCTTTCTCCAGGTCATGAGGAAAAGAACATAGCACATACTCCCATTTTCTGTGATAGATTGTATGTAGAACAACTCTATTTGCAAAAGGTGGAGAGCTTGTGTGACTCACAGCAAAGAGGTCAGAGCTGGGCAGAGCAAGTTTGCTGCTGACGTGAGATCAGACAATTGCAAGTACCGGGAGGCAGGCAGGAAGCACACTGCAGTTCTGGAACAGGATATTGATACAAACAGGCTACCTAAGAGCATTCAGTGGAGCCAAGAAATCCTGCTTTTTGGTATATAAAAATACTAGTCTCTTATTCTTAGACAGGGTCACAAAATGCTAATAAACTTCAAAATCTATTTACAGAGCTTAGTGCTTTTTGGATTTGAAATGTGTTACAAATAACGCAGTTAAGCCAAGAATATTTTAGAGAGGAGTAAAGACATGAGAGTGTCATTTTATAAGTGAAATTCATCATATAGTATAGAGTGTTTCTCTCTTCTTTATAACTGGGCAGATAAGTATAAAATCTCCGTTTTCTTCAGTTTCGGCAAAAAATAATTGCATAAAGGGGAATTATTTACCTGGATTCTAAGCATATTAAATTAACCCAATTTTAGCATTTTTTTTTTCAGGGGGAAACCTAGTGCTCTTCCCAAAATACATGGTCAATCTTTGGTTCTTTGCCAATGAATGAGTTTGTTATAGGCTTGGAGGAAAGAAAGGATGATTTGTTTCAGCATTGTGTGAAGGTGGGAAAGCTTGTAAGAGATCTTTTGTTCCAAGCTTGGATGGCATTTTACTTGATGATGTGTCTTGTGCTTTCTTTAGCTCATGGAGGTAATTTGTCATGTACAAGTGCCTTGGGGTAAATTCCTTCTAGCGCACCTCCACTTAAATTTATGATGTTGTATGACAGATTAAGTTTTCCCATTTTGGTCTAATCTTTTTCACTTGTATGCTCTATAGAGAATGTTAACCTGTTTTCATTGATGATGACTCTTACTTGATGTTTGGGTTTTGCGTAGTCCTCTACAGTATAAACACTTGTCTGTTAATCGCTGTGACGTTATTATGTGTTACTGACCCCTAAATTATTTCAAATTACTATTAAATATTTTTTTGCAACTGCACTTGTTCAAATACCTTCTTGTCAGCATTATATGCAGAGAAACTATTTTGCACTGTTTAGTAATCAGTGCTTTGATCTGTTCCTTATCCTAAGATAGTTTTAGAAACACCCCACCAAGCAGAAGAGCCTATTATTCAGGGAGACTGTGTAGTTAAAAAATTTCTTCTATGCTATCGTGGTTCTAGTGGTTCTGAATTAATTTCATGAAAGTTAGTGTAGTAGCCTTACAATAACGGTCAAAAAGAGTTGTTAGATCATCTGCTCTGATCTCCTATATATTGGAGGACATTATATCTGATTTTGGGTGCTTCTGTGCTTAATAATTGTATTTTGCTGAAACATATCTGAATGCAGTGAGTGGTGGGAAATCCACTGCTTCTTGGGCAGTTTGTTGCACAGATCAGTTACTGTGATGGTAAAAAATTATGCCTTGCTTTTCTTTTCAATCTGGTTAATTACATCTTCCAATTACTGGTTCTTGATTACCTCTTCATTGAAGAATTCAATACTTGGGCCTGTTTTTCTTTTCAAAGGTACTTGTGTACTACATAATCAAGTGATCTCTCCGATTATGCTTTCTTAGTGACTAGGCAAAAAGAATTTCCTCCATCACTTCCTTTTTTTTTTAATTTCAGTTTTCTTTTTAAAAAGTGGAGACCCTGGGAGGTTAAGGTCATTGATGTTCAAACTCCATAATTGAGATACAGATATCTCTCACCTTCTCTTACCCTCTGGCTTTCTCCACCATAGTAAAGGTCTATTCAGAAGAGTAGCAGGCATTAACAAAGGAAGGACTTCTGAAATGCATTTGCTTTTTTCTTCCCCCAAGAGGGTAGAACTGTAATGTTGTTGTATTCAGTTGAATGAAGATGTCTTACAGACATACAGGTTATTCCTCTTTGTTCTAGTGACATTGAAATATTAAAAAGCTCATGTGTGATCAGGACTGTAAGTTTTTATAGGCAATGACTGCAGAGCACATCTGTTGATTCAGTACACCTTTATCAAATGGCTTGTACCTTCACAGACTACCTGTTTTAGGAATTGAGAGGTTGTATCTGCTCTGGGCTGCTGTGTTTGTTAAGCCTGCCAGTTGTGTCACATGCAACACTGACACATTTTGAATACAGCTTTACTGATGGCAAGTTAAAAATATTTTTAAAATATGCATTTGCAGAACTACCTAATACATCCTGAGAGTCCTCATTTGAGGGAAATCAATCCCAGATTTGACCACAAGGGTAGAATTCCCTTGCAGTCTGCTGCATGGTTTGACCCACAATTAAATCACTGAAAAGTTATTGGTAAAGAGTAAGCATACATTTGAACATGCTTGACATGTCTGGTATAAGCAGTTTTAGCAGGTGAGTAATCTAGAATTGATTTCCTACCATGTCCACTCCAGTTTCTTTGAACATCCTGTATTGCTAAGTGATTAACCTACTTCTTTGATCTAAAATTAGTGTGCATAGCTCCATTTTTAAAGTGTTTCCAAGTACATTCACTTTTGTACCCCTGCTGCTTGCTTTCATTATACAACAAAGACGATTGTTTCCTTTAGCAAAGAACTTACTGAGTTTTAAATTATTTTCCTGTACCTTGATCTGGAGGGAGAATGCCAGCAGTTTATTAGGGTTTAGGAGTACGAGTTCCCCTGACCTTTCAATTTGTATATGTACACTTAAGAGTCCCACTGTGCAGATGAGAGACAAGAATTTAATCTTCGTGCTTCGTGTTTGTTAGGATGTATTTCATTTTGGTATGTGAGAAAACCCAGGGGAGAGACACACAGTCTTGCAAAAAAAATTTATGTGAGACAGTGTTTTCAGCAACATCAAAATGTAACTGCACATACCAGACTTCTTCATTCATGCTGCCAAAGGAATAATAGGATTACCCTGCTTTGCTTTGCTTTTTCACCCTGGCATTAAATGAACTGAAACTTGATGTGTGAGTCTCTGGAAAATAAGGTCAGTTGGAAAAGAGTTCATTGTCCTTTTATTCTTATTCTTCTTAGGTGTTCACAGACAAGTTCAGGTTTATCCAGAGAACCATGGCAGAAGGTGGATTTGATCCCTGTGAATGCATTTGCTCGCACGAACATGCAATGCGAAGACTGATTAATCTGGTAAGGATAACATGAGGATATTTGCAAGGGTGGTTATTCAGACATTACTTCAGCTCTTGCAGATTGGCAGTTACTGGTGCTTTTGATTCTGCTTATTCAGTAGCATGTACAGTTAGAATCTGTGTATCCAACTTTCTGATGAGCTTTTGAATAGTCAATACAAATTACAGCTTTCTGTTTATTTCCCAGAGTTGCATTTTGACAGCATTGACAGTGTTTCTGTTGAAATGTTTCTTTGATATGCATTTTTTTCAGTCTGCATAAAGCCAGAGCAGCTACCCAGCTTTGTGGTCAAGGTAATTCCACACATATGAAGTTCCACTTACTCATATGGCAAAATAATGATGTCTAAATTTTTAAAACTACCCTTTAAAAAGTTCTGAAGTTGGGAATCCAGTGATTCTGAGTTTTGAGTTCTGTTTCTTGCTATGTCATTGATAGGTTGAGCAACTTGAAGCAAGCTATGTACATTGCTCTAACTGTGACCTGTAAAATAGCAATGTTTCTTTGTTTCTGTATTGAACTTAGTTCAATATCTGTTGAAAAAAATAAGCTACAAACTGCTTCTTTTTTTTTCTAAGTAAAAGTACATATTTTTTAAAATAACATTAACAATTATGAACTGTGAGCAATTAGGTGAACTTGATTACAACTCTAATTTGATTAAATTCTTTTCAAGATTACACTATACATCAACTTCATTTGATGTACTTCCCCTTGTTGATTTTCATAAACTTGTTTTTATCACATTTTCTTTCTTAGGGCCTAAATTAGTATAATTTTAAGTTACTGAGTACATCAGCTGTTCAAGGCAGTTATGTGTGAAGAAGATTCTCTCTAGGATCAGCCCTTCTTCAAGAGGTTTCGTAACAGTATTTTGGGAAGGTTATCAGGAAAATACGACATCCACTAGCCTATGGTAAGAGTAGAGTTAGTATGTAAGTTCCCAAAGAATGTATGTCTGGGTATAAGGAATCATAGAATCACAGAATATTCTGAGTTGGAAGAGACCCACAGGAACCATCGAGTCCAGCTCCTGGCCCTACACAGCACCGTCCTCAAGAGTCACACCATGTGTCCCAGAGTGTTGTCCAAATGCTTCTGGAACTCTGTCAGGCTGGTGCTGTGACCACTTCTCTGGGGAGCCTGTTCCGGTGCCCAACCACCCTCTGGGGGAAGACTGTTTTCCTAATATCCAACCTAACCCACTCAGTACAGCTTCATGCTGTTCCCTCAGGTCCTGTCGTTGGTCACCGTGGAGAAGGGGTCAGTGTTTGCCCCTCTTCTTCCCCTCACTAGGAAGTTGTAGACTGCAATGAGGTCTCCCCTCAGTCTCCTCTTCTCCAGGCTGAATAAGCCAAGTGACCTCAGCTGCTCCTTGTATGGTTTCCCCTCAATTTGTGTGCTTGCCCTTAAACTGAAACCACTTCCACATGCATACATCCACAAAGGAAGAAAGTTTTTTTAAATGGCACTTTTCAAGAGGTGTATATAACTCATTCATGCAGATGTGTGGGTTGCACTTGTATAGTCCTGGTTCACCCTGAACACAAAAACCAAAGTGTCCACACTTTATTAGTCTTGGAGTGCATCATTACACTCATCTGGAATGCCAGAGGAAGAACCTAAAGCCAGGCAGATGCTGTACCTGTGTGTACTCTGGGAGAGCTTGGCTGATCTCATTTTCCAGAATGACTTTGCTCAGAGTAAGTGGAGTTCTCCACCCGTGTCCATAATGTAGCACTCGCAGAGCTTGTGTCATCATGTTCTCATATTGCACCCTAGGCCTGTGCACAGAGAATGCTGTCTCCAAAATACACAGGCCACACTAGGAGCCAAAATACTCCAGACCAGGCTCTCACAGTGGGAGGGCTACATCAGTGGCTGCAGCAGAAGGAGAGTGATACCCCACAGTACAGGAGGAAATGACAAGCACTTTTTGTCTCACAGACCAGCAGACTCTTGGGCTAAGCATCAAAACTGTAGTTGCCAACCCGAGATCTGTGTAGTGGCCAACTGCACCAAAGTCCAAAATGACACCAGACAAATGGAGCATCTCTGTATAGCCAGTTCCATATACTTTATAGGAAATTATATTATTTTCTTTGGTAGTTCCAAATTGTGGTACAGCCAGTACTTTCTTGACACTCAAAAGTCATTACAGGTTGACTCACTTTCTTACTGTTGAACAGTCAAAGGTTTGGTTGAGGACTGGAGAGCTGAAAAGTGAAAAGGGATGTGTGCCCATTTATTTGTGTTACCAGAATTGTTCAGGATGGAAGGAACTTCAGTAGATGACCTAAGCCAACGTCTTGCTCAAAGCAAGGCCAACAGCGACCAGGTCATTCAGGGCTTTTATTCAAGCTGAATTTTGAAAACCTTCAAGGGATAGCAATTCTGCAGCCTCGTGGGGCAACCTGTCCCAATATTTGGCAGTCTTTGTGACAGAGAATTTTTTTCCATCCATGTTTTAGTTGAATGTATCATACCCTCTGCCATACAGTGCTGTAAAGAGCTGTCTCTGTCCTCTCACTAACCTCTTTGTAAGTACTGGGGACTGCTGTTAGGTCTCCCAAAACCATCTCTTCTCTGGGCCAAACAAGGCAAGCTCCCTCAGCCTCTCCTTACAGGGAAAGTGCTTCTGCCCCTGGAGACCCCGCACTGAATTCACTTCAATCTGTAAATGTGTCTGGTGTAGGAGAGCTCAAGACTGGATGCAGTATTCTAGATATGGGTTTAAAATGAGTACAGGAGTGTAATTGCATCCTTCAGTCTACTTATGCATTGTTTAAAGGTTAGTGCTGCTGACACAAAGGCAGAGAAAATTGAGGCTTCTGTGGAGAACAGTTTTCCTTTCTGTGGAGCCTTTACATCAGGCCTAGCCATCCTAGCTCATGCTTCCCAGTTAGAGGCACAATTTCAAAATCTTCTGAGCTCTCCCTGCTGCCCTTACATGGATGTTTGTACATATATTCTTTCCCAATAAGCATTTTTTTTTATCCTCAACATGATGTTTGTGCCATATCCCACAGTTGTGTTGATTCTGAACCTAGAGGCTTCTGAACACATGCTCAAGTGGTGAGAAAGGAACCCCCAGGACCAAGTTCAAAAGTTGGGAGGAAGAAAGGAGGATGCATGTTGGCTGCCCTTTTTCCTCAGGCTTGTTAGATGCAAATCTAAACCAGCATGGTTCAGAATTTTGACCCCCATTCAGCATTTTTTTATCTTTTCTTTTTTTGCTGGAAGATACTGACAGTCAATGGCACTGGTCAGCCAGTTCTCTTTGTTGTGGCTGGAGGATTCTAGTTATGAACAGTGTAGGTGAGTCGTGTCCAAAGTCACAAGTGCCACAAACATCTGTGAGATTTTCTTCCTGGGCTGCTCCATGCAGTGTGAGGTGGGTAAAAATGGATCTTTTAGAGGAGCACTAGTTCCTGTGTTATGATTATGAACAGAGCACATAATAGGTGCATGCACTTGGGCAGTCACCAAGAGCAGTCTAACAATGTTCTGCATAGTTGCAGGAATGGAGTTGATTGCTCAGTGTTCACTTTCCAAAAAGCTCATACCAATTAGTGCTTGAAACTGTGAGGAGTAAAGGGAAATTCCAGATTTCATCTCTCCTAAAAAGCAAAGCAGATGCTCCTAAATATTTATAAGACCAAATCACTAGCTAGGATAATTTAGCAGAATCTAGAAAAGAAAAGTCTCAGAAGTCTCAGTCAGCAGCCAGACTATCCTCAAGTAACCTGTTGTATGATCTCAGCAGGAGACTTGCTAAGCCATTTTTGCATCTTTAACTTTTATGCTTCAGTAAGAGTTTGCCTTCTAAGTTGCTGTTTTGTCACTCAGTCTTACACAACATAAGCAGACAGGAGTTTTACTATTTGTGCTAAAAAGAACACGTGGACATTGGTTCTCAAAATTGCTGAACCCCACAAGTCTCAATGGAGACTGGGTGCTCCCTACCTCTAAAAGTTGGATCCTCAAAACTTTAACTTCAAAATCATTGTGATAAACAAAGCTAGCAATCTATTCAGTCTCTGGGTGAGAAAAAGACATCCAAACATGCTGTGTACCCAGAATGGTTCCCTATATGTATTTAGTGGTTGATTCTTTTTAACCTAGATAGGTATAAAACACACCAGGCTACATTCAAATGGTGTTAGAGCTGGCAGTACTCGACAGGATTTTGGAGCAAATTGTATAACAAGGTGTTTGCAATTGTCTTCAGACTGAGCATTATAAATGCAGAAGCTCAGAGATGAGATCAAATTTAACAGAATTATAGTGTAATTGTAGGAGATGCCCAAATGTGAAAATGTTACTTTTAGGAGTAACTTTCAGTCCAGTGAGGACATTGTGCAAAACCCCCGTGATTGATTGTAGATTTTTTAAACATGCATTTGAGTTAAAATAAACTAATTTTTACAGACTAATTTGTTTATACCTGTCTCAACAAACACTGATAAGAATTAAGGCTTCTGCTATTGAAGAAGTTATGATATATTCAGTCATGACTATTATGTGTGGAGTTAAAATTGCATAACCAAATACAGAGGATTTCTGTTAGAATTGACTGTATGGGAGATTTGAATGACACTGCTATTCCAAAATCAAGAGGAGGTCAAAAAGTCACCCTCTAGAACCTGAAGTTCTCATTTTAATTTCCAATATGATAGTTTTAACTTCTAGTTCAATTGGTATATTTACTTTGAAACTCTTAGAAAATGTATGTGGCATTCAAAGTATAATTTGTGGTTGAATACATTACTTCTGGGGTTTTATATAGCATATAGTTTAAATCTCTCTTTGAAATGCAGACTTCGGTTCATCTTATAGTACAATTAATGCTTGTACAATGAAAAAAGAAAAGCTATTGTCATTTAAACTCTTCTTCCTCTGTGTTGTTAGCAACACCACAGAAAAGTACAAACAAGAGAGCTGTTGAAAAGTCCAGCTCTTAGTTATGTGGCTTGGTTATTTATCTGTTTTTCATTTTGCTTGACTAAGCAGTGTTTCGTTCAGTTTTTTCCTTCTTAATTCATGATACCATGAAGATTTTATGTCAGTGAACTGACATATCTAATATGCATAATATTTTAAAAGATATTTTGCTGCTTATTAGGTTAACTTGGAGATATTGTTCACACAGAGTTCTTAGAATGTGTGTATATATATATATACACACATGCTTAAGTAGCATTGAATTATTTTATGCTGAATGTTCTATCATTTTCCTGAAGTGGATTTTTCAGGGTTCTTCTTGGTGTCAAAATATGAACATTTCACACATGTAAATTTTGGTAATATGGCCACTGTAAATAATAAGTAAATATTATGATCTCCAAATATTCCTAGGAAACACTAGAAATCTAAAATTTTTGGCTGTGACTTCATAAATATCATTTCTAGTATGTAATACCCGTGGCACCATCTGTTACGATTTGGTGGTGTTGTGTAACAATTTGACTATTGTATGTTAGGTTCACTATTTACTCTATGGATATAGTGGTTAATTGGGAACTTCCATAAGAGGAAGTAAGCATAGAAGAAAAATATCACAAGACTTTCCATCCTCTGCAGATGCACAAGAGTTGTCAAAAGACAATGACAGGTCTGTTAGCTTGCATGACTTTGCCTCCTGTTCAGTCTCCTCCATCTGCAAAACTTATTTTGACAAGAAGAGCCAAAGTTCAAGAATGAGGAACAACAAATGACAGCAAGCAGTTTTATTGGGGAGAATCTGGCAGACAAGGGGATAGTTATTTGAAAGAATCATGGTGAAGGACATTCTGTGTACCCAGAGGAAATGGTTCCTGTCTTAGTTTTGGCAAAAGACAGCAAATCTCCAGATAAGAATGATGTTGTATTTAAACCTTTTAATTCCCTTTTTTTCACTTACTTTGTACTATAAAAATCTGATTCCCTTATGTTACTCCTCTGGGTATCAATGCTCTGTGCATATGCATGGCTGATCTCGGCCCAAGGGTCAGTTCAAGTCTGAAAACCAGACTGAAAACATAGTTTATGTGGTGGTGAGGGATAATCATACATAGAGCATCTTCCATGAAGATTGAAACCTGCTAATGACTGCTGAGAGTGGCCGGAAATGTCAAAGCAAGCCTGTAATGTGTCAAGTAAACATCCTTTTTCTGTCTCCTTCTGGTGCAGTATTGTTTGCTTTACAAAAACGGACTTCAGAATTCTCTCATACTAGTTTTTACGAAAATGAGCAGTATGTTTTTTAAGCCAAAACATTTCTAATTCTATAATGCAAAAGGACCCATTTTGATAAACTACCTACAGTTCTACTTACAAACCACTGTGGGAATTACAAACTTGTGTTTTGTTCTTCAGTAGTTAATTGCAAAGTAATGGTCCATGCTTAGTTATGTTGCTATATCAAAACTCTGAGGGATACAGAGCAATCATTCTTTATTTTAATCTCTCTTCTATTTTGATTTGTCACTAGATTTTTATAGCAAAAGTTGCAAATTCTTTAACTATTTCAACATAATTAGTTCAAACACTCTTTTGTCTTTCAAGTTTCTGCATAATTCTCTTGACCAAGTCATTTTAGAGTCTTACTGTTTTAAACTGGCATAGTCTGAAATAGTATCCAGCATAGCCACAAGTCTTGGCTTAGGGAGACTTTGTGTAAGCAGCACAGAATAAACACAGATGACTAAAATAGATGTGTGCTGCAAATGGTTGAAAAGCTCTCAAGATGTTAGCACAGCTAAGCCCAACTTAAATAGTCAGCAAAAGTGGCTTTCCCTACTGATGTGGGCTTTTACTGAAAGCACACCAGAACTATTCCAAATACATTTTTTATAATTTAAAATGTCCTTTAAATATGAAGGTTGCCCTGGAGACTTTTTACATGGTGTTTGCCCTCTAATTTTTTTATGTAGCAGGTGCTACTTCTTCTAGTCTGTAGTTTTTGGCCAAACATCCCAAGAGCAGGAAGCTGCATTTTACCTTCACTTGCCCTTTTTGCCCTCTGCATTCAGGCTGGTTCAAAGAACACCTTTCCCAACAGCTGAACTTTAGGTTGTTCATTAGGACAAAGAAGTTATCATTCTTCAGAGATGCAGGGGAAAAGACTTGATGAACCTCCTAAGACACCAGGCCAAAAGAATAAGACACAGGGTTGGAGTGGCAGAGGAGGAGACTGTACCTGAGTGCTCTTGCTGCACTGAATTCCGTTTTCCTGCCTTTTGCTGAGTGCTCAAGGTGCTGGTGTTGCACAGGCTAAGGCCACAAAACGGTGTTACAGAATTCATGTACTGCCAATGGGTGTCATAACCTAGAATCTAATTCTAGATCAAACAGTATAAAAGGAGAGTATTTTCTAGACATGCTAAAAAAGAAAAAAGCTGTGAAAAGTGGTGTCCACTTGGGCCTATAAGGGGTTAGGAATCAGGACTTGTTGAACATGTCTGTCATTCTTTAAATTTCCCATTCCTGAGCTTTGTAGTATGCTTGAAACTGCTGCTTCTTAACCAATATGTATTTAGAAAAGGAAAAAAAAAAAAGAAAATCTTAGTCACCCCTCGTGATCATCTCAAGGCATGCACAGTGTATTGCAAGCAATGTAAAAAGTCATGTGTTGAAAATTCTTTCAGCTTGATATTCCAGAAGTAATTAATAGCTAGAACCTGTATGATGAATGGCTGAACTCTAATGATCAGAGATGTGTTACAGCCATCTCTTTTCAGGAAAAAGGAGAAAATTGCGCTTTGTCTCTCAGGCCTCATGTGGATGTAATCAGCACTCAGAGCAAACTACTTTTGGAGCTGTGAGTTCTAAGTTTTCCTCAAGGGTGTCTATGTGGGAGTATCCTTTTCTTTTGCTAATATGCATCATTTTGCAGAAGATACTCAACTGTTTGGTCAAAAAGCCTGTATGTATTTTGGTTTTACATTTTAGATATAAGTTTGCAAATGTCCTCTGGGGAGATATGTATGTTGTTTGTGCACATTTTCAGATGCCTCTGTTTAATATTCCACCTAGTGTATTTGTTGTCTAGTATTGCACATAGAGATGCTGTGAGCTCCTTGTAATGGTCCTGACCATCACACAGTTTCGTCGTCTTTTCACTGCTAATTCCTTCTGCTTTGCATTCAGTAAAAGGAGGATGTCATTGATATCACAGGTCAGCAAAATTATAAAATGAAGTACCAGTAAGTCAGGCAATTTCAGAAAAGTGAGGGAAGTGTAAAAAAGGAGGATCTATGTGACACCAAGGTGAAACAGCAATCCCAGAACAAATGAAAAAAATGAAGGGAAGAATGTGTTCTTGTCCAGATCACGGCTCCAGATTGCAGTGGGCCCTGTGACTTCTGATGTATTCTCCTCCATAAAATGTCATGTCTTTCACTATGAAAGTTAATGTTCTCCTTCTGTCATAACTGGCTGATGATTCTGGGTCTTAAGAGTTGGTTTGTGATCTAGGAATATTATTCTGAAATGTAGCAACCATCTTTCTCTCTCATTTGTGATGGGAGAGAAAATTGCTTGCCGTCTCACAGGACCAGGCTCTATATTTTTATTGCAGACTGTTATTCTCTCCTTGTATGAGCAATCATTTATTTTAATTCTGCATATACACATACAAAATGAAGGAATGGGGAAGGGAATGTTCCCTTTTTCCTTGTTTGTTCTTCTAAGAGAAGCTAGCATAGTTTAAGAGACAATTAAATTCCATCAGTATGCTATTCTTTTCCTCTTATTTCTCTTTGCCAGCTTATAGCAGAATAATGCATGTAGGTGTCATTTTTTGCATCTTTAAATCTGAACTCTTACAGATAGTGCTACAATTCAATTTGCAGCCTGGCTCATATTCAAGACTGGCATATCCTACCATAGCAATTTATTTATCATGTTGTTTACTAGATCATTTATATAGTTTGGAGAGAACAGACGTGGCTGCCAACAAGGCTTAAATAATGATTTCATTACCCAGAAGCATGAGAATGCAGTCAGGAGTATGCCATTGTGTTGTCATCTTCTGGCATTGTTAGAGAGCAAAAGCAGAGCTTCCAGTTGGTCTAAATGGCCAAAGAGGATGATACTTTGCCCCTGTTATCGCATAAATATTTCTATCAACAGTCTTTATGATTCCATTTTAAATTTACTTGTATTCATGGAATAAATGACCGTGTCAAGTTAGTCATTTGTCCTTGCTTTCCTTCTTAACTATTCTTTTCATTCCCACCATTATCCATTTTTGTTCTCTTATCTTTGTACCTGTTTCATCTATTTCTCTCATGCATCTCTCTGGGCTTTCATCCATCACAATTTCTTATATGGTGGTCTTTTCCTGACGTGTCACATGAACTTACTAATTTTTCACTTCTGTCTTTTCTGAGGGCTTATATCTGCTTTGAGCTGACTCAGAAGTTATTCTAAAATGTAGTTATTTATCCCTACATAAATAATATACTTTCATCTCATCTGCCATTCACACTAGACTGCGTTGATTATTACACTTTGTTCCTGCCACTAGTCCTGCTGTTCTTGTTTTGTCACGTCTTTAGTACACCATTTCTGGAGTTGGAAAGTGCTTTTGGACAGGGATTATGCTTCTGTTTCTCCAGAAAAATGACAGACTGGTGAGCTGTCTGATTATTGGTATCTTCCTGATGTTTGTATGCTCTGTCCTTTTTTATTTTTTTAACTCTTAAATAATATATTTAACTGTTAAGAAAAAGTGTTCACTCTGGATAGAAACCCTGAATCTTTTTTCACGCAATATGCTATTGACTTTAATTTTTTAAAAAATTGTCTGAGCAGAGATTGCAGGATCAGTCACAGAGACTGTGACACTGTTGAACACTGGTGTAACAAACTCTGAAAACTCATCTGAAGAGTTCCACTAAACTCCTCTGAAGAGAAGACAGAGGAATTGAAGCAAGAACAAGTTACTGTATAGGTAGACAAAGTCTGAATTTCCTTCTCCATAGCAGGTATCTGTGATGAGCGGTGCAAAGTAGCTTAACTTCTTTCAAGGAAGATTGAAATGGTCCTGGTGACTGAGGTCCCTGTGTTGGAAAAACAGGTTCTCTGTTTAGCTAGATGAAGCTGTTTTCACTGGGCTTACTGTTTCACTTGGACTTCAGTGATTTTGTGGAGCAGCTAAAATGCAGTAACAGTTCACACGCTGCTTTTACCACACAGTGGCATGTTTGTGTGCGTATGAAAAAAAGCCCAAACCAAACTTTACTGGTGACTTCACAAAAGAGTTTTCAGAGGCCAATAGCAGTGTCCCTTTACTGTGTCTGTTCATGTTTTGTTCGCAGCTGAGGATTGTAAGAAGTGGAGCCTCTCATTGCTAAAAACTGTGCAGACTCCTACCATAACATGGCATCTGTTGTAAGAGGAGCAGCAGGACACACGCTTCAGGTGTGCTTGATGGGTGGATGCTGTTGATCCACAAGATGGCATGTTAAAACTGTCCTTGTCTCAAAGGAGCAGGATCTAAGCACTGTTGTGTTAGTGTGAGCTGGGGCTAAAAGCTGTGTATTTTGGAAAAGGAAAAGAAGGGAAGAACTGTTTCGAAGTGGAGCTAGGAGTCATTTGAGATGTGCCCTTTTTATTTTTGCAATGCAAAATTTGAGTGTCATGGGGAAAGAGTGAGGAAGAGCCCTTTTCTCTTACCGTTAGAAGTAACTTGGTTTCTTCTTTTTCCTTGGTATTGCATTGAGTTTGCATTCACAATATGTCAGTAAGTGGGCACTGATTTGCTGTGACTCAGCCACTTCTGCTTCTTCCAAGAACTTACAAGGGGGTTCATAGAAACCATATATTATTATTGACCAAGAGTTCTTGTGCTTTGGGGATTATTAATTTAAATTACTTTAACTTAGGTTATTCAAGACTTTAAATGTACTTGGAGGAAATGAAAGTTCACAGTTGTATTTTAAATAATATACATTCATAATTAGTATTTTTACTTTTATTGTTTTCAAGTTGGTAGTGTCTAAAACTGAAAATTCTTTATTCTTTTTAGCTCTCTTCTAGCTTTCGTGCTGTTTAAAATTTGTGTTTACTTCATTTTGGACAATAAAAGATGAAGTAGTTCATTGTTCAGCTCACAAGCACTAAGCCATTTATTATATTTGAATGACAATCTGCACAGAGAATGTTAAAATTCAGATATAATCCTTTTCATTTAAATGGAATAAAATAGTATAAATATTTTGTTTTGTGACATTTTTCACTCTCTTCTTCTTTTGTTAAATATGCCCTGATGTTTCACTCGCCTAATTTCTATGTTCTTCTTAAGGGTCTGTTTTAGAATATATGGAAAAAGATAAAAAGGCTGTTGCTGACTTTAGTAGATGTCAGATCAGACAGTCAGCTATTAATCTTTCACTAAATTCACACTTTCGACCACACAAGGATCTCTGAAATATTAATAAAATCAAAATCATTGTTAATAATATTGTCTTTAAGTATCTAAGAGTTAACATATTTGAAGAATTACTTCTCTATTAGAATTTTTCTCATCAACTCTGTAGTGTTCCCAGTCTGAAAAACATTGAGTGTATGTTTGAAGTCTTTTTGAGGGTTTTGTTGAGAACAGGCAAAGTCTGGTTCAAGTTTTTACCATTATTCTACAAACTTTCATCCAAACTTCCCCTCCACATTGGATTAGAAAAATCTTAATACAAAGGACTATTTATTTCCAGTCCCGGACAATTGCTCTTTTTTCTATTACCTTACTATTGAAATGTTTTTCCCTAGAGTTGCTATGTTCCTTAAAGGGTGTAATTGTCAAAAGAGAGCTAACTGGGAGAAGGAACATTCTTGTTCCTGGGAAAGGCATTACCTTTCCAGCCATTCAATTTACGTAAGCATTTCATACCTGTGCCAGAATCGTTTCTCGTCCTTTGACTAAATGAGTGACCACAAGGAGTCAGATTCATATTGGGTTACACAGTTAGGAATTTCTTGACCTGAGTGAATTAAGAAAAACCTCTTTTTACTGCTGCTTGTTTTTCATGATCTGCTGTGTTTCATTGCAGGATGACAATGTGCAGTCTCTCACTGAGCTGTTAAAAACCTGATTTGTTACCTGGCTCAGACAGCCATCCTAGAGCTTTAAAAAAGTTGTGTTTGGACAGAGTGTGACACTTAGAATGAGAGGTAGCTGATACTGTGGCTAGAACACCCCCAGGCAGTGTTGTATATCTAGGCAAACTAGATAAGCTGTATGAGGACTTGCCATCCTCAGGACAGAGGGGTAACGAGGTGCTTGTACAATGTTTCTGATCATGTATCTGTTGCCCATTTTAATTCTGGTCATCCTTCTCTGCTGAATATCTGTAAACTGTGTTTTAAGTAGGGATTATGAATTAAGCCCCTCTCAGAATTAAACTCTTATACAAACAGAAGATAATTATGTTGCTGATCTCTTTAAAACATGGGTATAGCAATATCCAGTTTTCCCAGTTCGGAAATCTTTTGAATATTTCAAATAGGTACTATTGCTGATATAAAACCTCCCCTTTGAAAATTACTTCCAAAGTTTTAAAATAAAATGAGCTTTTATGTAAGAAGGGCAGGAAATATGCAAAGTTTGATAGATTTTTTTCCTTTAGTAAGATAAAGAGAAGTATTCTGCTTGAATTTCCATCGATGCTGTTTTTAACTATAGAAACAAGGTTAAATCCAGCTTTCCCAGTTCCTTCCTAAGGGACTTCTTTGTAGTCTCAGTAAATTTGCTAGTAGATATTAATGAAAGAATTAGTGTGATCAATCTCCAATTACATTTTTTCCTTTCTCAAATTGTCAGTCATTGACACTCTTTATGATAAAAAAAGGAGCTTAGACTTTCCCAGATGTCTTCCTTCTTCAGTTCTTCATCTGTTTCCTTGATGTGTTTTGCATAATATGACTACATACATTAAATCAGTTATGCCAATACAAGGGGAAATGGGTTTTGGGGAAATGATTCATGTATTTCTTATATAAAGAGCATCATCTTTTCTTCTCTTTAACTGGTAATAAACAGATTAGCCAGTTGTGACAAAAAGTGTTGAGATTCATGACACAACTGTATCATAAAACCTGTGAAAAAGCAAATGTCATTTCTAACCAAGGCAGTGTAACAATTCTGTACTTTTAAAAACTTTTACTAATAACCCATGTAGTTTACCTAAGCAGAGGATAGAATCTATTTCCATAGTACTGCAGATTAAATCTCATCTATTTAACATCTCTGATCCTGATAAAGAACGTGATATTTGTCTTTATTTTTTGGCTCTGTCATCTGTAAAATAGCTGTACTGATTTGCAGGTTAGCCAGTGTTGACTTTTCTTGCAGTTGGCAAGTTTACCTAGTCTGTAAATCAAAGTCATTACAGTTGCTAAAAATGTTTTAAATTTTACCCATCAGTAAAGAGGAAAAAACAGTAAAATACCTATTAAAACCTGCTTAAAAAAAAAAAAAAAGGTCCTGGGGAAAAAAATAGTAAGTACTAAGTTTAAATATGAAATATTAATTTAACTTCTTTGTGCATAACCGTTATCACAGTCTGATCATTTTACTGTGATGTAATCACAGAGGATTTTAATGTTACTTGATCTAGACAACAGTAAGAACACCTGTCCATTATAAATCCTAAAATATGTGTAGAGAGTATATCTGTAATAGCTCCTATAGCACTACAGATTTTTTTTTTACTTGCATTTTGGAAGGTAGTCAATGGCTGAATGGGAAGCAATAACACTGTAGTCAGGTGATTTAAAGGTATTATGTAAATAATGTTCAGAAACTGTCTCCATACCTGGGATTCTTCACATACCATAAGCCAAGTGTGGTCCGGTAAAGGATCAGTTCTATGTGAACTTTTACTCTGACATTATATTGAATCATGATTTCAGTAGAAGCCGACCAAGATGTATTGTTAAGTGTCATTCTTTTCTTTTTCTCTGTTTTAGCTGAGACAATCCCAGTCGTACTGCACAGACACAGAATGCCTTCAGGAATGTGAGTATCTGTTCACATCAGATTCATAAAAATAAAATAAACAGCAGTAATTAAAATACAGTCTGACTGGTCTTTAAAATGTAGCAGTTGATTTAATGTTATAGGAACATATTACGTTAAATCAAATACTGCAGTAATAAAATTGATATGCTGGGGAGGTAATTTCTGAGGATCTGGGATGCAGATCAACATTTGTACATTGGAAGCAGCATTGATGAGAAGCCTGGAGGTATCAATTCACCAGCATAACCATTAATCAGGTCCCAAGCATTACTGAATCTTACCATTAGCCTCCAAATAGGATGAGTTGGGGAATGAGAGGGGAAAATATGGAGGGGGCTTTATTTGTTCTCCTCAGATTCAAAGCAGCCTAACCAGTGAAGACTAGATACTGAGCACAGACACACACCCAGACACGTGTTCACAGCTGGGGCTGGGTGATGGACTGTCAGGACTGTGACCCCTCTACTCCACTGTGAGGAAGAGGAGGCTCCCCACCAGCTCCGACTCATAAGCTGACATACACCATGACTGTATCTCTGCTGATTTGGTGCCCATGTAGTTAATGAAGCAGAGGACTGATGTGTACACTTCCTTGGAATTTGCTGTGAAATGCATCAAAAAACCTCTCCCAAACAGTGAGCAGTACTAGGGCAGTCAAACATTACCAGCATCTGCAGTGAAGCATAGCTGTGTGGAGGTTATGCAGTAATGTAAGCATGCCCTGAGGCATTGAGACACTCCCTGAGACACTTTCCATGAGCTAGAGGGAATGTTGTCAAATGCTTATAAATAAAAATAAAGTGGATCTGTTTTTCCTATATCACTTTACCAATTGAGCGTGTGAACTCACTCAGCTTGCATCAGGACTGCTGTAATGCTTAGAGGGAGCAGCAAGCACCTGAGCAGTGTTCTGTAAGCAAGAGCCTGCTGGTGCCTGTATCTTTTACAGGTCTAGGGACAGTGCAGACAAGGTTTCCTGCATCTTGGAGAGAGTGCATTCCTTCATTCACCCTCATGTTCCTCCCTCTTCACTCCCTTGTAAAACCTTTTTAGAGATGAGCATCCAGCTCAGACTTGCATTGGGCTCTGCCAGTGTGAACCAGTCCCAGATGCAGTGCCATGCTGGGCTGAAGGGGGAAAACTGAGCTGTCCCACATAACCCCTGAGGAAAAGACAGTGTGGTGCTCATGTGCTGTATGGTGCTTGCTCTTTCTTTATGGGCTTTGCAAGTTACACTGTCTGTGACTTCCATCACTCCTCTTCCAAATACACCTGTCTAAGGGCAGACTTTTTAGTCTCCCACACCTTAGACTTCTATGCCTTTTTTTTAATCATAGGCATGTAGGAGAGGGAAAGAGGCAGATGATGGGAGACAGAATATTTTCTACATTAGGAGACACAGGGTATGGAGCTTTCTGAGCTTTAGTCCACAGTCAAAACCAAGCAGTGGTAGGTCATTCTCACTCATGCCTTGAGAGTCTTGATAATCAGTATTTGTGAAGCTTTTAGACTAAAGACTGTATAAATCAGTAAGTTCTAATATGAGTGGGCACAAAGCTTGTGGGATTGCGTTCATGCTACCAAGCTGTAGTATAGTGGGGATTTGAATGGTTTGCAACAAATAGCTTTCCATTCTGAGATTCTTGCAATAACTGTCTGTGCAGATGCAAGCAATTTGGCAGCAATTGTTCCAAACCAGTGGTTTGTTTCAAAAACCAAAGCAAAAATTATATAGTAAATCCTTTCCTATGTTATTATCTTGCCTTAAATTTAGTTCTAGCAAAGGTATTTTTCTGCTGATGCAATGACACTGCCTGCCTATTTGTCACATTATTTTGTGATGCTTCTGTGATGCTGTACTTGTGACAGTCTGTAAGACCCTGGGAGTCAAAGGCAAAAATAAACAGATTGAGCCTGAAGAAGCTTCTAGAGATGTTTTCAGAAACACTTTCAAACAATTCTGAGCTAGTCTTCTGTCCATTGCTTCATCCTGCTTTTATGAGCTGTACAGTGATGAGCTTATGTTTGAGGTGGGTCTCCTCTTCCCTAGGTCCCACAGCTCCATTTCCTGTTACTTGCTGACTTTGATTCCTCATTTCAGAATCTCGATATGAACAAGTTTGTTTCATTCCCACCAATTTGTTCATTCCTGGAATTTGGTCTTCCTTCTGGAAGCACAGCTGGGAATGTTGTCATACACAGATTCTTAAGTTGCAAGGTTGTGGAATAACTGATGAGACGTATGTGGGTTTTTTTTGGGAGACGTCAGGGCTGGGATTCAGCCAATGTCACAGCAGCATCATGTGTTGTGCTGTTGCTACCAGCTGGAAATTCTCAGAAACACCCTCTGTTGATTCTTCCTGAGCATGCTTTGTTTTTTCAACCCTTGATTTCAGTTCATTTTAGGTTTTTTGGGGCCGTATCAAGGCAGTAGTACCAGGTCTCCCTTACTCACTTTTTTGTGTTATTATCTATAAATTCTTACTTATGGTTGTTGGCACCATTATGTCATAGTGACTTCTCTGCAGAGTTTCCCAGGGTCAGGACCAGTGCTTTTGGATCTAGGTGCAGGGAGATATGAGCACCACTTCAACAAGCATTTGGGCACTCTGCTTGATGGCTGTTCATCTGCTGGTTCTCCATCAGAATATCTGCTGTGACATTAAAGCATGTGTCAGAGTCCGATGACCATTCCCTCAATTTCAGTGGGTGCCTTGCGGAAAAAAAATGCTCTTAAGTTTTGAATAGGCAGCACAGTTAATATTCTGTTGGGATTGTTAATGCTCAGCAAATCAGAAGATCTTAGAGTTTGCCTTGAAATGAGGAAAAAGAGTGATAATTCTTTTCTGAATTCTGTCTAATGCAAGTGGAGCGTGAAAGCTGACGTGTGGCAGTTGCAACATGAGCGGTTCACCCAGCCTAGGGAGGATCCCAGCTGGTACTGATCTGCTCTGATGGCTCATGGTCCTTCACAGTCAGCCTTCCGTGTCAAAGGAAATGAGGGGCTACTGCCTGAGTTTTTTCTGTGTTCTAGCAACTCCCAGATGTTGTGACCTCAATTTACCATATTCATATTTTCAGCACTATTCTCAGTGTTCTGCTAGGTTGTAATGTGGTCAGAGATGAGTGTCTCAAATGTTGTCTACTCTACTTCCAAATTTTTATGCAATTTAAAATGAATACATATCTGTGATTCATCTTGAGTTGTACTCATCTAGGGCAGTCACAGCAGCCTAAACAAACAGCATGAAATGTCTGCCAACTCTTCCCTCCCTTTTCTGGGAATTCCCTTCTCCCTGCCTCTGCTCAAGTCCTTTACAGCTTTCTTCAGGTTCCTTATCCCTGCCTTTGAGAGTGTCAGCTTGCAGGCATTATCTGCTGAAGGTCCCACGGGCTCTTTGTCTTCCTTGATGATTCACTTCTAAAATACCTCTCTTCATACAGTTTCATGCCTTTTCTTCACAGAACAAGCAAGGCTTAAAGCACCGTGAAAAGAAGACACAAGTCAGAGAGCATGCTTTTGCTTTTCTGCCTGTAGATGTTTAACAGGTTTTACCAGGGTCAGTCTGTCTGTAGTCCAAAAGAAGATATTTCTACCATGAGAGGGCAGACAAAAAGCACGACATGGAATACATTTTTACAGTAAAAGAAATGAAATCTCTCTCCTTTCTTTGGAGTACAGCCTCAGACTGAAGGAAAAACTGCAGTTTAAGAGGAGAACTAAGTTCATGTAAGGATATTTAACATAGGCACTTAGTAGTTCTGATATTGTATTCTTGAGATTTCAGATGCACAATCAGGAAGTGGTTGACCTTTGATCTTTAAAAACTGTTTTTATCAAACTCATAATTTTAATAGCTTTGACTGCCTTCTAGGACCTCAAATCAATCTGCAAACATCTGTCACAAAAGATTTTTTTTTCCCCTTCCCATTTCTCTCTGAGAGAAGGCTAGTTTGTGTGGCATAGTCTCTGCTTCCAGTACCAGAAGCAAGTCCAAAAACTATTTCCTACATGAAGCAACAGATAGGATTCACCACAGTCATTAACTCCTGTGGGAGCTAATCTCACAATCTCAGACCAGCTCCTCATAAAGCTTTCTCCTGCACAGAGATAATTCAGCCATGCTGTAAAAAGAAATAAATTCCAGGTAACCACAGGGCCAGAACTGCTCACAGGCATCATTCAGAAGCGTGTGGATATATATGTATGCCAAACCCAGGGGACCAGATACTCTGAAAAAAAAGACCTTGGGCTGGATTCAGTGTTGCATGGAAAGGTAGGTTAGAGACTGTGTGTCATGTCACTCAGTACCATGGGAATATGTACTGTTACATTCTGTACTAGTTGGTGTCTCCTGGGCACTGGAGATTAATAACCAGATCCATCCATCAAAATGGGTGGTGGCAGGATCATTGATCATTTATCTCAGACCAGGACAGTCTTCTCTCCATCTGGAAATATTAGAAAATACCATCCACAGGTGCTCTTAGAGGATAACCTTTATTCTTCAAGGAATCAAAACATCACTTCTAAATTACCTGCAAAAAAAAAATACTGGTTATAGATAAAGGCCCTGTGGCTGTGAACTCTTACAAACAAGATTAATTTTTTTTCTTCTGCCTATCACCATGAATTCCATCCTGCTTGGTTTTGAGCTTCACTCAACTGTTCTTTATCCATGAACTTGTTTTATCAGATTATTTTGTGATCTCAGGGATGGAGGTCTTTGTAGCAAGATTGTTGTCTCCTACATATAACTGGTTCTAGTAGCTGAAATAGCTTCTTGTCTGTTCCCTTGATTTGTGATGCAAAGTTTTGAAAAGTTGGATTCACCCCAGCTTTGTGAAACTTTGCTTATCCTCTTCTCTGTAAGAGATTAAAGTAACAGATTCTGAAATATCTCACATCCTTATCAAAGCACACGGTCATTTGTGAGAGATGTGGGTTTAACGGTTCTTGAAAAGTGTAAACATGGTTGTGTCTGTTTGAGTGTCTGGCATGCCTTGAGTAGGTAGTACAGGGCCAATTGGATCAGCTATTGTCTTGCTTAGCTTAGTTCAGAACATGTTTCAGCACGTTTGGTTCCATCAGAACCGTATTACAACACAGGCTGGAAAAAACTGTCTTGCAATGAACACCTGTGGTTTACCTCTGTGGTCCCTTCTGCTCCCTTCCCTGACCTGCAGCGTGACCTGATCTGGCATCATTTGATTACACCAACTTTTGCTTAACCAGAGACCCCAAGTGCACTAATGTTCACCAAAAATTTCAGATGGCAGTTGGACTAATTCATTTCTCTGTGTTGTATGGGGAATCCTGACTAACAAGTCATCTAAATTTGCAGTCTTCTAGCAAACATATTTGCCAAAGCAAGTACCTAAGGCCTTCTTTCTTGTTGCTGAAGGTAGTCTCAGAGTGGCTATTAGTGTTGTCTGGAAGCCCCAAAATAAAGCAATTGTTCTTTTCATGCCAAATTATAAGCTGGACTCCTTGACCGCATATATAAAGATTTTCCAGGATTTAAAATATTGATATATATGCTGCTGATAATAATAATATTTTGGTCAACAAAACTGAAGGTCTAAACTCTTACCTTTACAATTCCATATGCTTTCAAAATCAAATGTGTAAGAGTTTAGTGAATTAAAGGCTGTAGCATTCTTATTTATTTTCTGTGCACTATGCCTTCTCATACAGAAAGCCCGTTATTTACTCAGATCTTCAAAATAATTCTCACTTGTAATTGCATATAATTCTAGTCATAAAATTCCTCTACATTAGCAATTTCTAGAGCTTTGAAATATCTATATTTTGGACATTTAAAAGGCAAAAGCAGTCTCATTTGCTCATACCTGTTAATGGTGGTGGTTGTGCTGCGAGAAGCATGAACTTCTATAATGCATAGGTTTTTTTCTTCTTCGACATGTTTGAGTGCATGTGATGTCAGTAAAGGACATCAGTCCAACAGCCCCAACTCAGGAAGCCTTATTCCCAGAGCAGCAATATGGAGAACGGCATAGCTGTAAGCTTCCCTGCAGGGCTCCTCTGCTGTGTTATTAACAAATCCTTTCCATGGAAGAGCCTCTGTAGCAATGCTACCCCGGATGGCAGCAATGAGGGTGGTTCTGTGGTATCAGCATTAACCTTCAAAGAAATTATTCCAGCAGGGTATAAGTTATCAAGTAAATGTTAAATAAGAACAATCCAACCAGTGCTGAATCCAGACTTGACTCCATAATCAGGTGATCCACATAAGACAAATGGAAAATATGACAGATACAAGTATCTCTGTGGAGTTTTCTGGATGTTAAAATTTTCATCTTGAGTAATAAAATAGAACAGCTCTTCTCTTTCTGAACGTTATTCATTATAGCTTTGTACTAATTGCTCTGTATTAATTGAACATTGATGAAGATGTTAGGCCTTTAGATGCTATGATAAATGGATTCATGTAAGTACCATAGGTAATTAGCTATACATGGGTTTACACTTCAGCTGACAAGATTAGTTACTGTTCGATTACTTGAAATCACGTTTCAGAGGAGAAGAGTTGTTTTGAAATGTGTAGTTGCAGGAGTTTCTTGATCCAAGCAGATCAACCAGTCATTTCCAGCCTGAGGCTATTTTCTTAAATTTACTTTCACGTGTTGATGTTTCAGGTATTCTGTATGGAAATTTGGTGTAAAATTTTTATATTGTGTTCCTGGGCTTCACTTCATTATGTATCTCTGCAGCATTGTTTCCCCTGCTGGCAGAAATACCACATGACCCAGATGATCAGTCATGGAGATCTGGCATATTGACACTGAAACATCTTTAAACAAACTCTCAAGAAATAACTTAGAGTAGTCAAGAAATGGATTACCATTAGTTTGCTCCCTTCTTCCTAGAATTAGCATGTTCTCTGTGTAGGGCCTAACAGTGGAGCCTAAGCTTTCATCAGTTTAGTCTTATTCTTTTACTTGTTTGAGGCAAAAAACAAAGACCAATGTACATATGGGAGGTTTTCCTACATAAATATATTTTGCATCAAGTTTGATTTCTTAAAAATCAAGTTTGATATCTTAAAATGTGAAGAGTATGTTTATCATCTCCAGTTCACTAGGAGTTAATATGAACTAAGAAATATTCATGATAATTCTGAGAATGCTGGTGAAATATTATGAAATAGATGATTCTCTTTTCAAATGGATAAGAAATGTGATAAAAAAATGTATTACTGTCTCAAAGCCAAAATGAAGGACTAATTGGAACACTCCATTGGAAAATATTTCCAGGATTTTTTCTGAGATTGCATTTTTGTTTTCACTTGGTGAAAAGAACTCTGCTGTTACTCTGTTATAACTTGAGTTTTCCTTGTCTGTAGTGCCAGGACCAAACTCCTCCGGTGACAATGGCATCAGCTTTGCCATGATAATGATGGCCTGGGTGGTGATTGCACTTGTCTTGTTCTTACTGAGACCTAGTAATCTAAGAGGATCAAACACAGCCGGAAAGCCAACCAGCCAACACAATGTAAGTGCATCTTCAAGTGCCCTGCAGGGAGATTCTATAATAGCTTAAATCTATTTTGGTGTAATACAGACTTCCTCAAAGTAATTTTTTACTTCTGGTTTTTTCCCTATATTTTTTTGGAACTCTATTAAAAATTAAACTGAGTTAAACCAAAGTGAAAGTAGAATCATGAAGGCTGTAAGTGTGAGGTCTGCTGTGGGATGGAGCAGGTACAGGTGACTAAGTGTGGGCCATAATGTCCTCTGGACATTGTCCGTCCCTGGTTGAAACTCCCTCCTGCCTTCTTAGGTGAAAGGGGACAAGCACAGCTTTAAGAGAAGTCAGTAAACAAAATTACAGCATGATACTGAGAAGGGTGATCTTTGTCCTAGATGTGGGATCATGGAAAAATCTCAATCAATACAGGAAAAAGTATAGTTTTTTGATGCTCATTTACTCTAATCATTTAAGAGATATTAAAAAGCCATAAAAGAAAACACAATGTAACACTTCTGAGTTCTTTTATTGCTGAATCCTCCTATGTGAAGCACTGTTTCTAATTATGTACCTGCTTTTTTTTTATCTTTTCCTTCTTTCTTCTCCCAAGGGACAAGAACCACCAGCTCCACCAGTGGACTAGAGCATTCAGTATTGGAAAAGTTCAGCAGCTAAAACCTTGCACGACCAAATGAACGAAGTGACCAGATTACTCCTAAACCTCACTCAATACGGTTTTCTTTTCTCATTTATATAGAGCAGAATTATCATTCAGCAGTAATTTTCATGAACTGCTTTTAGTGACTTCAATTTTAAGTTAATTTTTGCTTTGTATATTGTTACAATTCCTATTAGATTTTAATTTGAATAATGGTAAGGCATTGCAGGGGTTTTTTGGTTGTTACTGTTACTGTGGACATTCCACTCAGTCTCTTTCTGTTACAGTGATCTCAATTTCTTTGCTGTGATTTCTGATATGCATTGAAAGAAAAAGAAAATCCCAGTCCATCTATAATAATGGAAGGTTTCTTCAAATTAATTCGTATTTCTTCTCCAGTATGCTTTTGAGAGTTGTATTATGGTTGGAAGTATTAACTTAGTTATGTGCTGAAAAACAGAAATTGTTTTATATTTGCCCTGGGTTCAGAGCAGCTTTTATTCTGGTCTTTGGACCACTGACACAGTTTTCAGGGTTGCTGGCAAAAGCATGGATTGTCCACTAGAATTATACTCTGTGTGTGTGCGTGTACATGTAAGTGAATGTGACGATTGCCACTGTCAAAGCTTTGATCTATATATTGGGAACTTTACACAAAAGATTATACCACCAAAAAAGAAGTTAATTTTGCCTTGTTCATTAATAAATTGTATGTCTTATTCAGTATGTTGTCAAAAAAACATACTCTAAACCCAGATGTGCTTACTTATAGACTATATCAAAAGAGAAATTTAGTAAGAAGAACTTGCTAGAATTTTCTGTCCTGGTATAGTCTTTTCATAATTGGTACCTTAACAAGTTTTTTGCTATGATGTAATGTATATTGGACAGGATGAAATCATACCAAGAAGTTACCACGGTTATCAACTTTTGGTATACAACATGTATTGGATTATTCAGGTTTTTTCACGTGTATGTTATCAGCAATTCTTAACATTTCATCCTTATCTACTAGTTGTAATTGTAGAATAACAAACTTGCAGGTGACTCCATATGGCATGTCTCTTCCCTCTAATATTTGTGTGTATGTGTGGTATGTTTAAGTGTGTGTATGTGTGGCTGTGCACGCACCTGTGCACATCTCCCATTATGGCAAATGGGAATTACTTTTTTATGTACATTAATTTAAGAACATTTTAAAGATGTACAGAAAAGCAACACTGTATATTTTTCTTGTTCAATTGGAAAAATTGATGAGAATAATGTAAAGAACATTTTTATGTTACCAACATGAAGCTTCTTTCGTTAAAGGTCAGTAGAACAGAGATATGGGAATTCAAAGCCTTACTCTACAAACCTTTATTTCATGAGGACTTTAGTTATGGAGATGAAGGAACTAACTGTTAAAGTTCAAAAAGGTTTGTATTAATGGGCTCTAACAAAAATCTCCCATCAGATCCCATGGTTGACAGACGCAGGGTTTTGCTCTTCAGGGTGAATGGTGAGCCAGCTAAGCCTCCTTGGAAAGGTACAGTGTATACCTGAAGAAAGGCTTCTGTAATTTGATGTAATTGACCTTTGAATTTCTATGGAATAGTGTGCTCCCAAGCATGGGAGCATGTGTAAAAAAATAAAAAAAATTTTAAAAAAATTAATTAAAATTAAAAAAAGAAGAAGATTGGGCTAGGTGCTGTCAGTGACATCAGTGCAGTGCCAGGTAAGGCAATGAAACTGCAGGAGAGAAGCTGAGAGAATTTGTCCCATTGCATCTACTTAATGTACAGGCCACAAACACTGTGTAAAGATGTCTGGGACAAGCACTCTGCGTGGGCTTGCTTTTTGCCTTCCATGTACAGTTATGTTTGGGATACTGTTCAGAACAAGTAATACAACATCATTTTGTTGAACCCGCAAGGAAACATACGTAATCTGCCACAATGACCTTTTCTCTCCAAGGATTTTTGGCCAGAATTCTTCACTAGTGGTGGCATAAAACAAGCTTCCAATTGATTAAAAAGCCAACTGAAACAGGCTTCTGTTCAGACAGAGCACTACTCCTCATCCTGTTGGAAGTTGGTGAGATTTACAGGAGGTGCTCCTCACTTGTGAGGATCAGTCTCGCTTAAATGTCTGTTTATGTATTTATAAAACTTACCACGTGCACCCAGCTCTAAGAGTCTTGGCAAATGAACTTTTTGTTCAGAGGAATGTTGTGGTTTACCTTTAAATGAACTGTCTTTGCTTGAAATTCCTCTAATTGTCCCAGTGATTTTATACATGTATGCTTTCCTCATGTAAATTGCTATTTTAAATTTTCTATGTAAAAGAAAAAAACATTGGAAATATTTTATTGTAAAATGTTTTACTAAAGAGCCAGGCCACTATCCCACATCAAAATGTATGCCTTTTAAATTCAGATATTCTCTCCAAGATACAATCTTCAGATTAGCACTCTTAATTAAAATAAAAGTAACTAACCATAGGACTGTATTTTGCCACTCTTATTTGTGTTAAATAGTGCCTTACTCATCAAGTAGTTGCACTGAAGTTTGTGGAACTACTCTGAGATAATGTACTAGTAGCAGCTTTAGTAAGGGTGGCAGAAATCTGGCCTTTAGTGATGTAATTTGTGATTAAATAATTGTATCATGGTTACAGATGGTTTATGGTAAATTTTGGGAAGTGTGGAAGAGATTAATGGTATGTGAAGCTCCAGGATATGATCATTTCTGTAGTGATGGTTTTAAGCTTGGTTAGTAAGAGATGCAAGTTGTAGCAACTTGGGAAATATGGAGGGACGTTTACAATTATACCTTAACTTTGTTAAAACAATAGTATTTTTAGAGTCTGCTTAACAAAATTACTATACTCTGAAATGAGAAGTCAGATATATTCATGCACTGTCTGCAGATCACTTAGCCTTGTAATATTCATGATTGAAAAAGGAAGAGTGATGATGTCATGTACTTGATGTAAATCGGTGGTTTAAAATATCTGAATATGCCAAACAAAAAATCATCTGTGCCATTTGCAGTTTCCTAGTAATCTTTTACTGAGTACTTGGATTGGGATAAAGGGCTTGTACTATGCACTTTTTATTGACTTAACAAAATAAATAGCAATCATTAGTAAACTTTTGTCTTTTGTCTTTTAGTTTTTATATAAGATATAGGACTGCACCAACCTATCAATTTCTAAGGTAATTTGAAATCATCTAAAAATAAGTATCAGTAAAAATAGTGTGTCATCTGTGTAACTTTTAAAATGTAAATTCTAACTTTTCCAATGGACACTTGTCTTCTGTATGTATGCCAGGCAAGTCAGAACAAATAAAAAGCAGTTTCCAAGGTTTAAGATACTTCAGTGACCAACATGGATGTCTCTGCCTTTTGCTCTTCAAAGTAGTTAGGCAACCTAGGAAGTCAGAAATAATACAGTAAGAAAAGTAATGACAAATATGCTGATTATGTTACTTTGTTTTAGATCAAATCCTACTATTTTGGGATTTGCAGTCTATTTTCTAGTTCTAGATCTTGGCAGTGTTGGACCCAGAGCTGCTCTGAGGTAGGAACATGCTGCAATGGATCTAAGACAGCACATAGGAGTATAGAGACCTGCTGCTTCCTCACTATTCCCATGAAGTGCAGCACTCTTCTTCCTCCAGAAACAGCACAAAATTCTGAGCACTGCCTCAACAGCAACTCAGATCCCTTGTTAGGGATTCCTGTGTTAATCTGAGGAAGAAAAGGAGAACCAGGGCTTAAAATAATATACAGCTATCCAGAGATAGTGGCAATAAATACCAGAGAATCAGCACAAAGATCAGAATAGAAGAAGAAGAAGTAACAAATGTTTTAGGCACTTGAGTCAATCTAGAAAGTACAAGATCTTAATCAGCAATCAGCAGTCATTAATGTCTGCTCATCAAGATTTACCCTTTTACTCAAACATGAGATTATAAATAACCCCTAAAACTAAAGTTAAACTTCTAAGTACACTTGTTAAAATGTTTGCCAAGGATGCAAATGCCTATTGAGAAAGCAATGCAGAAAGGAAATTGCCACAAATCTAAATTCACATTGTTGAATGGATCTGTACAAGGCCTAGCTGTTCAAGATCATCAGATAATTTGAGATTACTCTGTCCCAAACCCTGGAAAAAAACTACCCTATCGGGAATGTTTGGGAAAAATACACCAAATGATTTCAGCAAAATATTCCACTAATTCCTTGCAAAATTCCTTGCAAAAATGGACTACTTAAATCCTTGTCTCCTTCTCTTTAGTTGTTCAGTACCAGGCAATGGCCTACAGTGCCATTCACTGCAAAGATCTGGACCTTGGGGTGGGGGAAGAGGTGGAATATTCCATACTTGAACCACATCCTCACTTGTAAAACAACACAACTCTTACCAACTTCCAGGCAGCAGCAGCTGAAGATTTGTCTGTTCGTATAAGAAAAGTAACTGAACACTTGTATCAAAATTGCCAACACCCATAGCAAACACTTTGTAGTTAAATAAAATAGCTAGAAGAATCTGGCTTCCACATTACCTTTTTAACATCTGCAGGTCAGAGCATTGGCCAGAGGGGGTGTCTGAAACAAATGTGCTTCAATATTTGGCAGTACATATTAATTCACCATATATATACAGCTTTTTAAAGGTTTCAGGAACTCTTCTTGATTTTATGGAAGGTGTTACTGTAAAATATTTCATAAAATATTAATTGAAAATAAAGCAGTAATTTGTAATGAAAGATCACATATAGCAAGGTTTAAGAAAAAAGTCTTTTGCATTTTATAGGTTTTGTTGTTACATCTTCCAAGCCATAAATGATGAAACAGAGGAATAATTTTTGTGACTGTGCGGTTTTCAGACTTATAACTGGTTTAAAATTAATTTGTTCTGCTGCAAAAACTATCCTTAGAATGTAGAAGATCCTAGAGATGAGAAAATATGTTTCCTTAAGCAGACCAATGAAAAACCCCACCACTGTACAACATTCTGAAGGTCACAGCCATTGGTTTGATATAAAAAGCAAATCTTAAAAAAGGTGTTCCATTTAGGGCAGAACTTGAAATGATAAATAATAAGATGAATATGATTAGCAAGAAAACAACCCAAAGAAGCCTTCACAGGACTGGCACTACATTGAACACTGCATGTAATGCATCAAAATCTGCTTTTTTGTGATGATGAGTAAAAATTTGGTTTCTTCAACTCCCCTAGTGATTTCTTGCAGTCTTGTTGGAAATAGAAAATCCAAATAATCATTCCCCCACTTCATTGAATATTGCTTTCAATTTGAATCACAAATTCATCTTGTCTCTGACACCCCCTCCTGCTGTATGCTTGTGTTGGGCTTCAGTATGTAAGGGAAGAGATTAAGCCAAATTAGCTTTTAGCTATACTGTGAGGGTGGATCAAATCTTCACCTGATTTTATGCAAACAACTGGTATGGCAATGGGACAGCTCAGCTGAGTAAAACCCTTTAAAGAAGGGATGCTACAAGACGATTTCTCTCCAATGAGGCAGTGATGAAAAGCCGTGCCTTATTTGGCTGCTCTCACTTCCATTGCATTAGTTTTAGCATTTAATGTTTCCTTACTGTTTTGTTGAGATGGCTGTTAGCCTGAAATGGCTCTCCTGGTGGGAGCTGCAGTGTGCTCCGTGTTCAGAAAAGCAATGCTGCTGCCCACAGCACTGCTTCTGGAGGAACAGCTTTGATGTCTACTATGAAGTGTATGGTTTCCAAAAAAACATCAGAAGAGAATGAAAAAAAAAAAGAGACATTTACAAAACAACAGATAAGGCCATCAAGTCATGCCTGGAAGGAAGTGTGAATAATTTCTGTGTATACTGAGAGCTTTAAATAATCTAATGAGAGGAAGGTCATATACTGGAAAACAAAACATTGTTGTGCAGTAACTTAAAGAATGGGGTTTGACAGGATGTTTTCATCAGAGTTTTCAGGGTGGCCTTCCTCCAACTTTTAAAAGTTTTAATCCTGCATGGCTTTGGGGTTTTATTTATATGGCGATGTTGTACATGAGTCCTGGTGAACTTACTGTCCAGATGTTCCATGCCCTATGCAAACAGGCATGTTGAACCTGACCAGAAATTTACTGCATTTTGCAACAGATTTTACCAATAATTGCAGTTTGAGAGGCTGGTTGTCACCAGCAAAACAAAATATTGTATTAGATCAATCATAAGATATTTGGGCAAACTGCCAGACTGTTTAGCAATGTCAAAGTTCTGGTGAGCCAGAGAGGTGGAGATGAGGAGAGGGTGTAAGTAGGGACATGCCAGGCAGAAGATGTCTCATGTAGCAGCCCAGTGTTGGCTCTGAGAACACGTAGAGCTCAGGTTCTCATCTGCCTGTGTTCAAAAATGGCATATGGCTGCTTTATGCAGCTGTTGGAGCCTTTTCAACACCCAGCATGCCCAGTCCCACATGTCCTGAATAATCTCTTCAGCTGCATCTCCTTCCTTCCTCTTAGCACTGTAAAATACAAAGCTTGGATTCAAATACTGATCCAACTGGTCTTCTGGGCACTTTTGTGCCTCAGCCTGGGACTGTTGCCGAGTGCCTCAGGTTTCTTGGTTACAGGTGGGGTTGCCTCCCAGTCATGCTGCATCAAAAGTTAAAGAAAGGCTTGACAGACAACAGTAGTTGTTGAATCTGTGTCAGATGTTAGTGTCAGAAACTGATTACACAAACTCAGCTGCCTTTAGTTAATGATCAGCTAAATCTGCTTGGCGATCAGTCTGACATTAAACATTCCTCAGATAGGATGCAAAAGTTCTTTAATATCCTGGGTTCCTTGCTGGCTTTTCCTCTCACCTCCAACATCAGGGTGCCAGCCAGGAGATTATGCAAGCATGCACTGACTTGCTCTTTGTCTTCCTTCTCTCCCTTATCCCCCAAATCCTTCATAAATAATTTCTCCCCTGCATAATGGAACAGCTTGTACATGGGAGGTGAAGAGTGGCTTCTCCACCCACCTTTGGCACTCAGATCACCCTTTGCTCGGTGGTTTCTGGAAAGGCAGAGGTGTGGCCTCAAACCCAGTCCCTAATACGCTGGAAGAGGGATTCACCTGACCTATTCAATTGCCAATGCTGAAGAAAAACATACACCTGAAATCCCATTCCTCCTGTTATTTAGGTTACTTATCCTGCACTGCAGTCTACACTGAGCCTTCAAAAAAACCAGAGCAGAACTCACTATTTTTTATTTTAAAAAATGGCCAGCAGTGGACCAGCCTCATGTGCTGTGCAGCAGCCTTATATATGCTGTCTAGCCTCTGCACGCTGTTGTAAAAAATTCTACATCCTGGTAAATGATGGGTCTGCCTGAATGGAAAAACCAAGAAGATCTCACCCAATAATTCAGAATTGTTTCTGTAAGAAGAGGGGAGACCCAAACTTCACACCATTTTCATTGCAATGCCTTTGAGCCCTGCATTTTTTAATCTGCCAGCAGTGCCCTCCCTACCAGAGTGTAGGCTATAGGGAAACAAAAGCAGCCCTCATCATCCTTTCACAGAATCATTTAGGTTGGAAAAGACCTCCAAGATCATGCAGTCCAACCTTTCAGGTTAAGTTGTGCTGTCTGCAAGACAGAATTCAAGATCCACATCCCAGGAGGGGTGTGACTGTCTGTCAGTGAAGGTCCTTTGCTACAAGAAAAGGGACTGGGGTCCATTACCTCTTCCAAGGGCAGTTCAGACATTTGAAACAGCTCTCAAAAAATAGACTACAATCAAGACCTTTCTCCTCCCAGGAAAGGGCCATGATTACCAGATCTGAAAAATACTCCCTTTGAAGCTCCTTGGCAAAGCAGCATAGATGCAGGTGGAGAGTTAGATGCCCATGTTTCTTTATAATTCTCAGGACACAGCACTCTCCTGAGGTAAGTAGGCCTGAACCCCCCCAGCCGAGGAAGGCTCTGAAGCTCTTGCCCTCATTCGTAGCAAACCCAGTAACTGGGAGGTATTAGCTGACTCTAATGAACTGCTAACTACCCACACATACACTAGCAGGTAGAGGGAAGTCCTTCTCACACACACCTGGCCTTGCACACAACCACTGTACCCCTCCTCTTTCTAGAAAATCCACTCTTGTGTGCCAGGCACACACTAAGCACATTTACCAACACCCTCGGGGGACCACTTAAAGGACCTGAAATGGGTTTGGCTCTGGCTGGTACAGAGGGACTAGATAACATTCTTGCAGTACAAATGTATGGATTCATGGCTATTCTGACACCTAAGGAGATTGACGGGGGTTTGATGAGGATGGTGTAAGTGAGACTGACTTCTGAGTCACTCACTGAGCTTCTATTTGCTTTGCTTAGGTTTCTCTGGAAAAAAAAAAAACAAACCAGATGTGTTCAAAACTGAGACATCTGTGCCAATAAACAATGAGAAAAGGTATGACTTGTTTTTACTTCAGAATAAACACAGTGAACCCTGCGCCTTCGCCAGGTGGTTCTTTGGCTAACCATGCTGACTGTGCCAGGATACTGCACTGACTGCAAAGCTCAGTAGGCTCTTTCAGTAGAAACACACGTATTTTATAGGCATTTCTAAAGGACCTGATTACAGTATGTACTCACTCAAATAGGTAGAGATTCTTCTAGGGAAAGACCAGATCCTCCAAAGTAGTAACAGGGTAAAATATAAAACAGAAATAATTATTCAATTTTTTAAAATATATTTTAACAGCTATGGATGAAAATGCCACGTAAGAACAAGGCAATTCTTTAGTTGCATTAATAAGAATGTGCATGTATTATCCATCTAGTCTGGCAATATTTAATATAGAAATTGTAATGTGTTTAAAGCATAAATCACTACAATATTGCAGATGGAGCAAAATCCCACACCCAGCTTCTAGGTGAGGCAGTGTAAGTGAATTTAAATGTACTGGAGAAGAAAAGACTGCAGATTTCTCACAATCTTTCTGCTTCTAAAGCCGGATGCAGTGTAATAATATCATGCTATGTTTATATAAAAGGCAAGAGCAGAATCTGAGAACTTTAATACTGCTAGGCAAGAGGTCCCTGGGCAGTGCCCAGGTCCCAAGGACAAGAGTGCAAGCTCGTTTTTTTTCCTTCCTCTGGGCAATGTTCACGGCCCGAACTTTAAACAATAAACTTTACTGTAACCTATCCACGTTTCCCTTCACTTCTCTTTGTTCAGACGGTGCTACAGTGCAGGAAAGAGAATGAACACCGCCTTCTTTACTTCACAGTAACCACAGGTGAAGGACAAAAAAATTATTCACGTGCATATTCAACCACCACAATTAAATTGTCTTACAAAAATACCCTGAGGCAGAAGACAGGAGCAGTTCAGCGGCCCAGCCCCGACCAGGCCCGGAGCTCCCAGCCGTGCCCGGGGGCCCTGCGGCCCCTCAGCCGCCCGCGCCCTGGCGGGGCCGGGCCGGGCCTGCCCGAGGTGTCCCGCGGCCATTCGCCGGCACC
>VZRS01005645.1:130262-158414 GCA_013398055.1 Ifrita kowaldi | reverse complement strand
GGACCCGCCGAGCGCTGTCTGCTGCGGCGGGCGCTGCTCGTGCCCGGGACTGCCGTGGCATCAGCAATTCCTCGGCCCGAGGGTGGTGTTTGGGGTGTCAGGACTCAAAGTGACCACAGAAACGCTTCCTTCATGGTCCGTGTGTGCTGGCGCTCCGGAGAGGGGCAGGCTTCCCGGGTTGGAGAGAAGAGTAGCGGTTCATTTCTAGAGATCAGCCGTAAGAAAACGTTTCTGTGGGCCGCAGCATAATAAAATCTGAAATCGCAAATACTCTTTGTTTTCCTTGAACTGTTGGCCGGTATTTTAATTTGTAACTCCTGATTTTCCATTTCCCCCTCTTATTAGAGCAATCATGTTTGAAATTAAGAAGATTTGCTGCATTGGTGCTGGTTATGTTGGTGGGCCAACTTGTAGTGTTATTGCGCAAATGTGCCCCAATATCAAAGTTACTGTTGTGGATGTCAATGAGGCCAGAATCAATGCCTGGAATTCAGACACGCTCCCAATTTACGAGGTAACCACCATTGTTGTCTCTTCTTCCAGCCAGTGTTGCCTTTGCTTGCCACCCACTACACGGCATTTCCCCATAGCCCATTTCTGAAGCTTGTCAACCTTAGCACAGTAGCGATGTCCTTCAAAAAGAGTATTCTGGAACAGCTGCTTGTCACTACTGCTCATTAAACCAGATTTTTGAAATAACTTAATGCAGCTGATGCAGATGTGTATTAATGATTATATGAAGGGCCTAATAAGGAAAATGTAATTATATCGTGAATATAATTACATATATATTGTAGTGATTTGTGCTAAATCATGCTGACTTTCTTTTGGGATGTGATTTGATCATAACACAGTGCTCTTGCTCAGTTGCAGGTATTACCCGCTGTGTTGTAGCACAGTATAAATGTGTAATACTGAGCTGTAAGCTTTATTAGCATTCTGAATACTGCCAAAAATCCAAACTGTACTGCCCAGCTTTAACTACATGGAAAGGTGGGGACAGTCATGTTTCTGATTCAGCTGTACCATAAATCTTCAATCTGACCTGGGAAGACTAGGCCAAATAAATGTACCACACTGTCACTCCTTCATTACAGAATGACTTTAATTTGAAAATACATAAAGCATTTTTCTATTTTGCTTCTCTTAGCATTTGTTGTTTTCCACTCTTTTTCATCATAAAAGAATAGGTCTCTTTTTCTTTCCTTCATTCTTTCATGATACACAGTTTTTATAGATTTGAGTTCTTTAATAGGAGTGAAAACTTGTTTTCACTCCTCTCCCAAGGACAAGGCATCTCACTGGTACTAACAGTTGCTCTTTTGCTATAAGTCTGCTTCCCTCTTGAAACCAAAGCTATACTGTGACTAAGTCAAGATGAATAGACCTCCTTTGTCAAATAAATTCAAAAGAAACTGTGTGTAATGTTCAGATTAGCAGGTGAGACATGAATAAAGTTTATGAAAGCAAGTACTTTGTTTTCTCTTAACACTTAGACCGAATGAGCTGAAGCAGAGCTTGCCTTGGCATGGTTTGTTTTTTTTTTAAAACCCCAAACTTGTAACATCTGTTTCCTGGAATGGTGTCCTTTGCTTACAAAGAATGTACAAAAACTGCCAAGAGTTAGTTCAGACAGTTGTAAAATTGAGTCATTGCACAGTGAGGTTTTTGTATATTTCTTTTCGTTTGGGTTTTTTCTTTTCAGTGTCAGAAATTGTCTATTGGGCTGCCTTTCTATTTACATCCCATTGTAAGACCATAGGTGGAATATTCACTGGGTTGTAATACGTGTTATTTTGCCTGTTCTGACCTTTGTTTTTCTTCTAAGTGGGTGGTATTTGATATAAAATGAGACAGTAAAAATGTCTTGCGTAAGAAAGCTTCTGCTTTGTTTTCTTCTCTCCATCCCGTGAACCTTTGCCTTTCTGGCATTTACTCAAATATCTAATGTCATGATAGGTGTCTCAAGCTGGAGATTTGATTGCCACGTGAAAGTGCATGACTGACTATTCAAACAAAAAGTAAAAGATTCTTTTATCTGTGACAACTATATCTTGGTTAAATTTTTTTTAGACCATTCTAATACAGAGAACTGCTCATTTATATGTGACCTCCTGCTTCTCTTGTCTGAGTGGAAGTGTTAAGGGAAGGGAAAGTGTTACAGCACAGTATGTGTCTCTGGAAAGAATTTCATCATATTATGGCTGTTGTGATTCTTCCATACTGTGGGAGTGGTTCCATGATAAATTTAATCTGGCCCAAAGATGAGTGGTTGCTAAAAGGAGTGGTCTTGATTTCCTGTGTGTCTCTGCTGCCTATCTTGCACTGTGTCTGGGCTTGCTTACTTAGTGGAAGACTTCTTTGTGGGGTGTTTTTTTGTGCTGAAGCAGTTTTAGATCTGAGATTGGGGGGATCATGGAAAGAGGGACAAGGAGAGTTGGGACCACCTCTTTTGTTTGAAGCCTTTTTTGTTTGTTTGTAAGACTTCTTGAATCTACTTAAACTCACTCTACAGGTACTTCTTTAATTGCTTCTCATGATAGTAGAACTGAGCATGGGGATAACTGGAAGCTAAAATCTGGCTGTGCAAATAAGCAATTCAGTGTGGCTGAAAGCTTCAGGACAGCATTTTGAGTCTTTTGAATAAGAAAGAGCTTAATTTTTTCCACTGTGTAAATCCTCAGAAGCTTTACTTCTGTCAGAGTGAAAACATGCTGCACTGATGGGGGAAAAAAGAAAATCTTTCTATATCTGAAATTATATGCTGTTTGGACATAGAGTTTGCTGTTCTTCTGACTGCATTAACCTTAAGTTAACTGCATTAACTGGTTTTTTCTGCATTTTTTTTTCCAGCCAGGGTTACAAGAAGTAGTAGAATCCTGTCGAGGCAAAAACCTCTTCTTTTCCACCAGTATTGATGATGCCATTAGAGAAGCTGATCTTGTATTTATTTCTGTAAGTTTATGGGGAGAAGGTGGTTGTGTTTATCTTTTTTTCTTTCTTTCTTATCAAATCATTATGATGCTTTTCTTTTAGGAAGATGCCTTTGTTTTGTCATGTAGATTCAGTTAGCAATGTCATTGTGTCACAGATTTCTCCTTGTTGTTCTGTGTACTGTGGGAAAAGTGTTAAGTAAGCTTTTTATTTGTTTTTCTTACAGCCAGTAGCACCTTTGACAAATGAACAGGTTCTGAGTCAAAATGGTAATGTTGATGTTTAACTTGGTTAGGTGTATGGAGTCAGAGCAGAATGTAGTGCAGCTCTGTCATTGCAATGTACTGATGAAATCTATGGGACCTTGATAATAATGATAAAATTCCTAGACAGATATGCAAAATCATAGGCTGGTTATTCAGCTATGAAGTTGAACTATTTCTAGAAGCTTTTAGAAATAGTGTACTAATGGAAGTGGGGGTGGCTTTAATATTTCAAAGCTATTGACACCACTAGAAAGAGGATTCAGTTAAAGGTGAACCTTTTGTGATCTAGAGGTTGTTACTAATGCAGAATCCAAAAGAACTGATTGCTATTTGTCTTGGTAGGCCACAGTTGAGTTTTTTGTTAAAGTCCTTTTTTCTTGAGATCTGCTCTTTGTTAGGGCACTGTTGTATGGAGCTCCCTTTCTGACACTATTTTTCTTCATTCATTAAGTCTCAAATGAATGCTATGTGGCTGGATGACTGCCACTAATACAGCCCACATAGTGCCACCTGTCTTTGGTTCAAAACAAGCTGTTGTGTTTTACACGTTGTTGCCATTTCTTCTTTCCATTTGTAATGAAAAGGACCCTCTGTCTTAATCAAAACAACGTGTTTCCCCTCATGTTGCCTTTTCTATGTACATCAGTATACCAATTTTCATCAGCCCTACACTTAGGTTCCACTGCGAAGTGAATTTAAACTCTAGTTGCCTCACTGGCCACAAGATTCTTATGTGAGCTTTTGCACTCCTAGCGTGGGACAGGTAACAAAAAGTGGCTGGCCATAATCATGAAGAAATTACTGGTGTTTCCAGAATAAGGATTGTTTCACCAAAGCCTGCAGAACTGCTATGACTTGCTCTTGTTTAAATCCCATTTGAATAGAGGCCAGTGAGCTTTCCATAGAAAACAAAATGGGTAATTGAGACAGCTAATAGCTCTTCATGTGATGTGGTAACCAGAATAATTCTGGGGTAGAAGCATTTTCCTTCCTGTGAGAAGGAAAATGTCCATCAGTCTTAACAATTTCACCTTGCCTCTTAACACAAGAGATACTGACCTGGAACATTTCTTCCCCTTTCATCTGTTTGTAATTAGGTTAATACACCAACAAAGACCTATGGGATGGGAAAAGGCCGAGCAGCTGACCTGAAATACATTGAAGCTTGTGCTAGAAGAATTGTACAGAATTCAAATGGCTATAAAATTGTCACTGAGAAAAGCACAGTTCCAGTACGTGCTGCAGAGAGCATTCGTCGAATATTTGATGCCAATACTAAGCCTAACTTGGATTTGCAGGTAAACATAATCTTTGAGTTGTGTATTTAACGGCTGGCTATTGGTTTTGGCTTTTATTTGTTGTTCTTTTTTTCCTGTGTGTGTAGGTGCTGTCTAACCCAGAGTTCCTTGCTGAGGGAACAGCCATCAAGGACCTGAAGAACCCGGACAGAGTGCTTATCGGTGGAGATGACTCTCCAGAGGGACAGAAAGCTGTCCATGCTCTGTGTGCTGTTTATGAGCACTGGGTGCCCAAAGAAAAAATCCTTACAACCAATACCTGGTCATCAGAACTTTCTAAACTGGTTAGTGTTACTTATTGCTGTGGTCTGGTGTGAGACAAAGCTCAGAAGCAGAATTTTGTTGACACTGAGTGATGCAGCTAGGGAAGACAGCCGAGGGTGGGAGGACCCAATGCATGTGTCAAAGGATATTGATCTTTTCCAATTCTCAGCTGACCTAGTTAATAGATTATACCAACTTTCTGTAAAGTCCTTTTCTCATTTTTATTGCTGTTATTTATTACTAAGAGCAAACCTCCAACGCTGCAGAAACTGATTACTGTCATAAAATGGTTCAAACTCTGCAAGTTAAGCATTATCTTGGTTTGCTTAAATGCCATTAACTGGCATCTATGTATTAAACTACTTATGTTACCCTTTTTATGTCAACAAAGTTGCATAGATACTGAAGTAATCCTTTCAGTAGCAACTCCCTTTGGTCTGTGGACATCTTGGTTTCTGGAAAAATGAAGTTCTTTACTATGCTTTTTATTTACAGGCAGCTAACGCTTTTCTTGCCCAAAGAATCAGCAGCATTAACTCAATCAGTGCTCTGTGTGAAGCTACAGGAGCAGATGTTGAAGAAGTAGCAAGAGCTATTGGAACAGACCAAAGAATTGGAAATAAATTTCTCAAAGCCAGTGTTGGTAAATGAAAAATTCCTCCTTTCTTTTTCCCCACTGGGCTTCTGCTTAATAGTGCAGTAGTAGTGTTTTGAAATAATCTCATTCTCTCAAATCTTCTACAGTATTAGAAGTACTTAATATATGAAAATATTGCTGTAGAATACTAGTATAAATCCATTTTTTGGGTAAAATATGTAAGACTGAGGTTGCTCCAGACCCAGCAACCTGAAACTAGAGAGCTCAGAGTGCATGGTTTATCCTGCCTGTGACACTGGAAAGAAAAGCTGCAGCTTTATTTTTCTGAAGCATCACTGATGACAGTGCTTTCCAAGATGTCTTCCCAATTGCAACTGCTGCAATTTTGTTTGGGAGCGGCTGCCAGTGGCCTGAGGGAGGGAATACTTCTAGCTCAGAATGTGTGATGGCAGCTTCTAATTTGTAGGATGAGTTCATAGAATCATAAGGTTGGAAAGACCTCCGAGATTGAGTCCAACCTTTGACCAATCACCGCCTTGTCAACTAGGCCATAGCACTAAGTGCCACATACAGTCATTTCTGGATTAGATTTATGAGAGAGTAAAATGTGATAAAGTGGTGATCAGTACATCAAACTTTCAAACTTCAGAACAAGTCTAAAGTCTGTCTGTATGATTTTATGCTAGAAAGTGTGACTTTAAAATAACGTTATTAAATATAACCTATCCTAAGTCTATGCAAGAATGAAAAATAGATAGCAAATGCATTACCAAAATTCCTACTATGTTGTTACAATTCCTTCTACACTGTGTTGTTTCTGGGACTCTGCTTGCTGAGCGAAGTTCTAGGTTCAAGGATCCCTCTAATTGTCTCAGTTTTCCCTTGGTCAGCTGTGGTGATCTTTGGTTCTTGGCGATGATTAGATATCCATTTGGGGGTGCAGGAGAAAGGAACCTAATCTTAACACACTTGTTTTGAGAAGTATTAGTCCAAATCTTGAGGTGGGGGGAGAGCAGGCCCAGGAGCCTGTCTGCCTGCTCGTAATAATAGCCCATAGTTGCTTTTTCTCATACAGGTTCAGGTTTCTGTGTTAAAACTTCCATTGATTTCAGTGGAACCTGAAGCATAATTAAGCCTTCTGTAATTGACAAAGTAAGTAGGTCCAGGAGTTGGATTTTAAGAGATTAAGTTTTTTCATTTGCTAGCAATGAAATACTGGGAAAAATTATAATGCTGACGATGTCAGTGGTTGCCAAAAGCTGCTTGATTACACAGGTTGGCTTGGATCAGTACCTTAGTCACCTGTAAAATAACTGCTTTCTCTTTCAGGGTTTGGAGGTAGCTGTTTTCAGAAGGATGTCTTGAATTTAGTGTACCTCTGTGAGGCACTGAACTTACCTGAAGTAGCTCGCTACTGGCAACAGGTACAAGTTCTTCACCAATTTTTTCTGAGGGTGGTGTTTCTTTAGCACTCAGCTTTCAGGCATTGAGCTTTTAAGTGTTTTCTGCACAAACTGTGTTTCAGCTCTAAGGAGCAGATACCTTAGTGCTGGTCACCTTTACATTTTAGGGCACTCAGCCTAACACTGCCATTTGATACTTATGGGTACTTAGGCTTTTTTAGAGTGAATTAAGTTACCTGCATCAAATGGATTGGGAAGCTGTCTAGAAGCAGCACTAGCAAATGTGAAGTACAAGCATGTGTCTCCTGTCTTTCTCTTGCAATTTGCTGTCCACTTTGAATTCAGAACTTTTGATCATTTCCTCAGGGTCTACTTCTACAGCTCTGAAAGAACCCAGCAGATCTTGCTATTTTTAAAACTAAACATGGTTGCTGTTGTTCCCTGGTTTAATGTCAGGAATGGTTGGGAAGATATGGGTGCTCTCAGGCCTGGCTCCAGTGCAGCAATAATATTCAGTCTGTACTAGCAAGCATTTCCCTATCAACCAGTGAAAGCACCTCACCTTTCTTCCTAGTCCTGAACGAGAAGCTTTGAGATGTGTGGTATGGTCAAAAAACCCCTTTGGTTTGTTGCGCTGATTTGTCTGTGGTGGTCAAGTTAAGGCTGCCCAGCAGATGCCCCCAGAATACTGAGTACTTGATTTGCCTACTTTATTAGCAGCTTTGCTTTCTTTGATCTTCCTATTGGCTAGCCTTTTTTCCCTTCACTCTTCTCCATCCCAGTCTGCTGCCAAAGAAACAACCTGCCTACAATTACTAGTACATCATTGGTCAGTTGTGCCACATCTGTGCTGAAGTCCAGTGTTATATTGTTATCTAGGTCATCAAGGACATACGGTGCTATTGATGGGGTTGCTTAGGCTTTGTTGGCTTTGCAAGGTTCTCCTCCCCAGGAGGTCCCTAATACTTCCTTCCAAATGTCTGAAGTTTGGCTGGATCTCACAATTCCCCCATAACTGCCTGTAAAACTGTGCCATACTTTTGTCAGCTTCTTCCATTACCTGTGATATCCAGTGGCTCTCGATGCCCTGTTTAGAGTTTGACCTCCAGCCAGGGGCTAGTCAGCAGCCTTAGTTACTTGCTTGCAACTGTAACTCTTGCATTAATTGCTTGGCACAAGGAAGGCATGGGTTTTATGTTGTCTGCCTCTTCAGAGGTTTGGATTGACATCTTCCTTAAAAATATATTTCATTAGGATAGCCTAGTCCATGGTTGAGAGGCCTGCATCCCACTGGTGAAGAGACACTAATGTCCTGAATGAGCTTTGTGCAAGCATCCAGGAGAGATTTGGTTCAGTGGAGGACATGGATGCATCAGCACAGCAGGGAAGAGGAGGAGCACTAGGTTCTGATATTTGCTTTATGAGCTACTGCTTTTACTCACTGTAAGATGAAAGCAGACAACAGACAGTCCCTGGAGCAGCATGAGCTGCAGGAACTAACCGTTACCTCACTGATAATCTGATGAATAGGGAAAAATTAATACAGTCTTGAAAGAAGCTGGTTTGGCTCTGTCCTGTGAGATCACAGGGACCCTTCTCAAAATGCAGACTACTTGGTATCTTGGCAACCCAAAGGCATAGGAAAACTTAGTTTGTTCTGTCTGGAGGTGTTTATTTAACAAAAGCCTAAAAGTTTGCATTGTTACTGTTAACAAGACAGTTAAAGTGCTTTTGATGCTTTTATGCTCTCTTTCAAGAGCAGTGTTTTTTGCAGAGTTTCTATATGGCTTATTGAGCTGTAGACAGATCAGATAGTAAGAACAGCTGCTGCAGCATTAGGGTAAGGTAAAATGCCATGCTCATACTACAACCCCGTAGCTGCACCTTCTGCTTCCTCAGAGCCCTGTTGTCATCTCACAGAGGTCTGTCTGCCCCAGCCCACACTGCTCAAGTCATGTAATGTGCACTCATGTGCATGCACCCTTAAAAGCAACTGTATGAGCCCCCTCTTTGTGGCCTGAGCACTGCACTCTTGGCAGTGGGAGAGCTCAGACCAGAGGCATATTCTGGAGGATGTGCTGATCAGAGCAGTCCCAGAATCCTAACTTTTATTCTCTCTGGCCTTTGGAGGGGAGAGGCCTCTCTAATACCAAAACCTTAATTCCTTGAATATTTACCTACAGAAGGAAATACATTCCTCTTGCCCTGACAATGGTACGTTTATTGCCTGTCACTGCCCTGTTGAGTTGCATAAATCTCACTGCTTTTATTTCTTTTCCTCAAATAAATATGTTTCACCAATATCCTTCTGCTGAATAGTTTATACCTTATGTTTCATAGGCTGCTCCTGTTAATTCTTGATTTGGGCTAAAAGTTTCAAAACCCAGAGGGTTGTGTAGCTCTTTCCAATCCACTTTAAACACTGAGAAGGTGGGGGAACCTACTTTTACTATTTTACCAGTGGTCCAGTGTCCTCTGTGTGTAATGACTGGAGATCCAAGTGTGAAGCAGGCTGGAGGAAAGAACAGGAGCAATGGGTGATTGAACCCACTTTGATGTAATAACAAAATAATGAAAGTGAGCCATTTAAGTGTGGTTGAATTACACAAGTTTCCTGTATTGGCACCTGTTAGTGTGGATTAAAAAGGCTAAAAATATTCTCGCAGTTGTTACCCGTGGCACGTAAAAAAGTGTAGGTCTGGCAATGGGATGTCCATGTGACATTAAGTACCCTAGGACTGAAATTGTGTTCTAGGCAGAGACATGGAAAGCAATAAGTTTTAATTTTTAAAATTAATTTTAATTAATTAATTTTAATTTTTAAATTTAATTAAATTTTAATTTATCTCAGAAATTGGCAAATTAACTAAATTTATCTTTGGATTGCTTATGATACTGAGTGTCATAATTCAGATAATTTCTCTTTTATGCCTCTATTAAATTTATGTATGGGTAGTTTGGCTTGAGGGTTAATACAATCTGTTTATAGTTTAAAATGGCTCCCTTCTGTACCATCATGGCTTGTATCATTTCAGGTAATAGACATGAATGATTATCAGAGAAGAAGATTTGCTTCCCGCATTATTGACAGCTTGTTCAATACTGTCACTGACAAGAAGATTGCTATTTTAGGGTTTGCTTTCAAAAAGGATACTGGGGACACAAGGTAAGCAAGCAAGCTGAATTTGCCAGCAGGGGTTCCCTACAGCTGTTGCCAGCCACGCAGCCAACGCCCCCCACTGAACTGCATTAATAGCTGGGATACAGAACCCTTTGTTTCTTGTGACTGAATTGGTTTGTAACAAAGATTAGTCTTTCTTAAATGGGTGAGAACTGATTCTCAACCTCTACAACAGACCTGAATCATGCAGAAGTTACAGATAATTCTAGTCCTTATTAACTTACACAATCAAAGATAGATTTTGACAGATTCCTTCCATTCTCCACAGAAAAGAATGCAAACACTTCTGCAGCTGGTTCTAAATTGCTTTGTGAAATGAAAGTTTCAGCTTGGTTTCCTGAAGTAGTTAATTCTATTTTCCTGTAAAGGTCAAACTTGATACAACTCTTCAGCTGCAGTTTGTGGGGAAAGCTTATCACCTCTAGGCCTTTATAGTTTTGGTCAGTAGGAGTCCTTGGACTTACTATCTCTATTGTATGATTCAGCAAAAGAGATACAGACTTCTTCATATTATTCTTCTTGGTGTCCCTCAAGATTACAGGTTTCCTTCTGGCATGGTTGCCACTAAGATATTTAATGTAAAAATGATATAAAAACTTGGATATTGCATATCATGATACTTGAAAACTTTCATTACTTGGAACATGCCACCTGGTTCTTTAACTGATTGATTCTCTTCCCTAGAGAGTCATCCAGTATCTACATTAGCAAGTATTTAATGGATGAAGGAGCAAAGCTCCATATCTATGACCCTAAAGTACCTAAGGAACAAATCATCTTAGATCTCTCACATCTGGGTGTCTCAGAAGATAACCAAGGTAAGAATGCTCATGTAAGGTTTATTTGCCTCTTCCATCCTATTCTCAATATACACGGGTCTGTTTAAATGTTATAAATCCATTTTCAGTATGACATCGTTGTGCTGTTGGTTGCACTTAACTAGAAAATTGTTATAGCTCAGAGGATTACTCTCACTCTTCTTCCTTTCCCCACAGCTTTTGTAGATAAATGCAATTCTCAACTATTGTATATTTTTTTTCAATAAATACTCATTTGAAAGATGCCTAGAATTTCATGTCTGCATAATTAAAAGGAAGAGAAAGAAGGCTGTCCAGAAGGAGAAACTAGTTGTTCTGACAGTTTCTTTGTGTCCTAAGTACCATCTTGTATTAGTTCTTTCTTACATATCTAAAATAAAGAAGGAATTCCAGAATGCACTATTGAGCGTTCTCCCTTCCCTCGTATCACTTCCAAATTACTTTGTTCCCTTACATTCAAGAACACTTTAGAGTAATCACCTATGTTTACAGAGGCAGGGGCTATGTGGAACTTCTGTTTTCTTACTGGGGAGAGGGGGAATGGAGCTGTTGGATGAGGAGAATAGATGAGGCTTCTAGAGGTGAAGAGAATGGAACAAACTGTGCTGTGATGAAGAATGAAGGGTGTACACTATTTGACATGCCCTTGAATTAGAGGGAAAGGGAAGGCTTTCCTCTAGGCAGCTGCTCAGGCAGCCCCTGGGGAGCCACGTGTGTCTCTTCCCCAGTGTGAACTGAGTGTTAACTAGAAACTGTGATGTGCTGCTGTTCTACAGACAATGACCTTTGTGAGAATTGGCATTTGAGCACTCCATAGTACCTTCTAATTCTAGAGATGTCCTTGACTGTTTGCATCAAATTCGAATGCTTGGCTTGAAATGTTTAAGTGCTGTGACTACTCAGATGCCAGGTACGAGCTGCTTTCACTTAAATGAGTAAAATCAAAGTGGTGTCTTGGTAGAAAATATCTCTAGGTGAGTGACTTGAAACCACTTGTTTGTGTAGGGCAAGGAAGGAGACTCATTTGCCAGAAATGTGCCAGATTGATGGTAAAGGCATGTGCAGAATAAAACCATTTTCCTTCTGTTACAGTGTCTCGGTTGGTCACTATCAGTAAAGATCCCTATGAAGCCTGTGATGGAGCCCATGCCCTTGTAATTTGTACTGAATGGGACATGTTTAAGGTAAATGTTGTCTTTCATTTAAACTAAAGGAAAAAAGAGGGAGTGTTATGCTACTTATTTATTCTATCTGCTTTAATTACTCTTTACAGGAGCTGGATTATGAACGTATTCATAAGAAGATGTTAAAGCCTGCATTTATCTTTGATGGTAGGAGAGTTCTAGATGATCTTCACAATGAGCTACAGGTCATTGGCTTCCAGGTAATCATCTGGGTGATGCTTCTTATGTTTCTTTCTTTCTGCTCTCTTCCCTCTTGCTCTCCCTCTTCAGTGACTGAGTAGCAAGGGAAAAAAAACCTCTGCAGGTGAAGATTTAAATGTACACTTGTCTGTTCTTAAGTGTTCACTACTGCTGTCTTCCTCCACTATGTTACTATTTTCACAGACTGATGCTCTTTTAAAGTTGAGGCTGCATCAGACTATGCCATCAACATTCTGCAGTATAAGCCTGCCTTAGAATTTAGGTTGGAAAAGACCTCTGAGATCACAGAGTGCACCCATAAATACAACATCTGAATGCTGTTCTGCCCTTCTTTGCAGCAGGGCATATATGTAAATAATGGACAGTTAGGAGGTAAATGTGAAAAACTGCTAAATCTCATGCCTAAATTAATTCTAGGCATGATATTTGACTCCAAAACTAGCTCCTTCACTGTTTCTTCCTGACGTGCAGTCTTTGCTGCTACCACCCAGCAGAAGGGTTGACTTTGAATGTTGTAACCTATGCCATAGCCCCTACTTGGAATCTTATTTTAATATCACAAAAAAAAAAAGAAGCTTTTGAAATTGACAGTAACAGGATAGCAAAACACACTTCCTGCAGAAGTAAATGTAAGCTGTAAGTACCATTTTTGCTGCTCACAAAAGACATAAGCAGGTTTACTGAAGACATGAGACTTAAACAGTGGACAAGATGTAATGTGGGTAACAAATGTTTATCAGCAGTGAGATCTTCACTTGGACAAACTATTAATGGAAGTTTTGGACTCTTCTCCCTGAGGTTTGCATAACAAAGCTGGCTGATACTGGAGGTGAAAGCAGTGAATGCAAAGATGTATCTGAAGGTGGTCAGTGAAACACTCAAGTATTACATGAGAGGCTGGAGGAGATGACTGATAAGTCCTTTTAGTCCTTTGTGTTTGATTAAGATCAGCCAGAAGATCCAAACAATGGTGTTTGTTTACACCAGAGAGAGGGCCCAGAAGCAAATCCTTAACTTTTTAGCTAAGTGTTTTGCCAAGCTAATAGCAAATTCTATATCAAATTCTAATCTGTGTGATACTTCTCCTAGGAATTTCTCTTCTGAAGTCTTCTGTGGCTTAAACACTTTCTAGATCAGAGACTGTACTTTTTTATTTCTTGTATGAAATTCTCGTTGACTTTTTAACCAGTTTATGAGTTTGCTGACCAGAATGCAATTGGTCATCCAGGTTTATTATCCAGATTTTTCATCCAGAATGTCATTGCAAAGGCATTTAACAATTGACCTATAGTCTCTGCATAAAATAATAAAAAGGATTTTGTCTTAAAGGGACAATCCCAAAATTTAAGTTTTTAGGGCCCTAGTCTTTTAACTTCCCTTGTTAAAAGTTGTTGCATTAGACAGCCTAATAGCTACATTAGATGCTAATAGCAATTCCATTGTATACAATCTAAATCTATGAATTTGAGTAGTTTTAAATTTTTTTCTCAGACTGGAGTTTAAATAACTTTGAACACACCTACCATTTCAATTATAACCTGTTTCCACAGTAGAAGCTTAATGCAGGACATATGAATGTGAAGCTCTGTTATTTTAGGCAAAGTAATTTCTGATTTGAGAAAAAATCTGCTCAGGTCTCAAGCAGGGAAAGTAGAGTAAGCCTTGATTGAAGGGCTTGAAGCACTTTCAGTATAGATGGAATTTGACTAATACTAAAATCACCAAATCCTGGAACAGTCTGATAGAAGCATCTCAGCCAGATACCATAAGAACAAAATCTACAAGCCAGATCAGATGCATGTTGCAGTCATTTTTCATTCCCTGTACTTCTGAGTACTGTGCTTACTCTCATAATGGCTGTAGGATTTCTCTCTTGATATTTTTTCCCTGTTTAAGCTACAGTTATGTACACTGTTTGTGAGCCAGCTTGTATAAATTCATTTAACTAGGCAGTTGAAGCTGTTAAAGGGCAAATACAGTACATACAACTCTCTTGACTGTTTAAACAACAGATGTCTGCCTAGAATATATTCATCAAAATTTTATTAAAATAGAATAGTTGAAGTATTTTGTTTTTTGGAGCTTTGCTTTTGACCTGCATTACTTAAGAGGAAAGCTACAGTTCTGCTTATTTATTGAATGTCTGAACTGTCCTACTAGTTAGTGTTTTGTCTTCTACAAAACTCTCCTTAGTGATTTACATTAGGGGAATTTGCCTTGCTCTTTGAATTTTGCCATACCTGGCTTGTGTGTGTTGGCTTTGTCACATGCTTTCACTTGTAGTGTTGGCTGCCTTTACCTTTCAGAGTTGTGTTGCTTCAAAAACAGCCTACTGCATTATGGAGGGGAAGAGCTTCTTCTATGCTGATTTAGTATAAATTTTTAGGAAAAGGAGTCTGAACCAACATGTTATGAATACCCAGAAACATTTTATGGCATTTGTATTGGTAGTCCTATGGAAGGTGAGGCAGATGAATGTTCAGATTGTCAAGATGCAGCTTTAAGTAGGCAAAGCAGGCACCTGTGAAAGGCTGGTTGGTTGTTTTGTTTTTTAAAAAAACTCTTTGCAACTCGAGTCACAGAAACTGTCCTTGGGCACACTGTGCTTTGTGGCTTGTGCTATTCTAGTGTTCATAAAATGTCTATAAATGTTTATAGATTCCTCATAGGTTGACATGATTGTTAGCTTGCCACACTCACTTGTTAAATGTGTTTTCTTTTTCAGATTGAAACAATTGGGAAGAAGGTGTCAGCCAAAAGAATTCCTTTTGCTTCTTCATGTGAAATTCCTAAATTCAGCCTGCAGGATCCACCTGTCAAAAAGCCTAGAGTATAATGTTTAATAGATACTGAAGGAATTCTGTGGATCTTCTTAGTGATAATACTGTAAGCCTATGCTTTTTTAAAGGAAATATATTTTTCATAAACTAAACCAATTTTACACTAGAAATGGTACCTGGTACATGTGAATTCAGTCTATTTTCAAATCTCTATTTTTATAGCAATTTTTTTTGGTTACTGAAGATGGTACAAACCTGTTTTTAATAATGAATCATCTTTTAAGTGCAAAAGTTACCTTCAAACTGCAGATTTCTGGTTCCAGAAATGTTCCTAAACAGCACTTTAAATATTTCAAGTGATATGAAAGCAAAAGAAATAGAATATCTTTTTACCTAAGTCCAGTTATAGACTGTAATCAGTCTATATAAACTGTGATCTGTAGACTGGAACTTTGGTCTCAGCAAATTTTCAGTTTCTTTTGGGGTGATTCTTTGCCTGCTCTAACTGGCATTCAAGTCAAAAGACCATTTCTAAGTAAATTGGTAGGCTTTAGGTCCAGCCCTAAGGTAGAACTGACTTCAGCAATAATGCCCCAGTCATGGTTGGGATCCATTGGTGCTGATACAGTCTGAACTGCATCTGTTGGGAGGCCAGATAGTTCTGCAGGCATCAATTGTGTAATTAGTGCCAGTGGACAGCAGCTACAAACTGATCCACTGGCAGATCTTCAGTTTTCATTCTTTGGTTGTCTTGCCTACATTCCATGTGCAGCCACACATTTTTAATTTAATCAGATTCCTGGGGCAAGTATTCCCTAAGTTACCGCAATACCACCTGTCTTCAGCAGAGGAGCATTCTGCTTGTTTGAACACTGAATTTAAGCAGAATTACCTTCATTTGGTATCAGCCCAAGTAGAAAACAAATATTGGCTTCAATGTTACCTGATAGTTACCTTTTTCCTTCCTTACATACATCTGAAAGCAGCTTTTTTAATGAATCTGAAAAAAAAACTCTCTGCTGTGAAGAAATTATTAAAAATAAATTCAGCCCCATAAATTCAGCCCCAAAAATCAGCTTGCTACCTCATTTGACTAGCAGGAATGAATACTTCCAATGTTCTCTTGATATTTTTGCCTTTATTGTTACTTTGTTTCTACTTGTTTTTTATTATTCGCAATTGGCCAGTGCTATTAAAATCCTTGAGATGACAGTGTTTGTCAGTGTTTGGCTCGTTGCATGGGGTTGTGAAATGGAGGGGAGGACAGAGAAGAATGACTATGAACAGGTTTCAGACTAGAAAGTGTAGACATCTTAGTTAAATAACAGAGGGTTGGGATAGTAGAAAATTATCCTGCAACTGGTCACATAATACCTGCTGAATTATTCAACTTGTGTGCCTTCAAGCATGGTGTATCAATAGTTAAACAGGAGGTAAGATTAGTGTCTTGGTAAGGAGTGCTATTACTGTAACTGTGTACCCACAGAAATTTAGGGACAGTTTAAGCTTTAGGACAGATCCTTGAAGATTTAAGGAACTTGTATAATAATTTGGATAAACAGTACAAGACACTGTTACCTGACTGAAATAGCTGTGTCCTTGAACCAGATGCTTTCAGATTCTGCATGTTAATGGCTTCCACACAGGGACTTACTTTGCAACAATCATCTGGCACTTTGGGCAATTATGCCTAAGGCTTTTTGTCCTACTATAAGATTTTTCGCAGAGAAGTGCATCAAAAGCCTCTCAGAGTGGGAATTATGGGGGTTTAAAATCAAACTGTCATCTTTCATCATGCCATTTCCTCCTCCCTATTGACTAGTGCTGCTTTCATGTAACAACCCTGGGATGCAGTCAGGGTTGCAACACAACCTTTGTAAGCAGTTGACCACCCTGTCTTTGCAGGTGAGTGTCATCTTAGCTACCTCTGGCCCCTGAGGTAGCACCTGAGGGGACAGGCTGGTCACTGCTCCTTTGGCATTAAGAAGAGGGTGCTGACAAGTTGTACTCGAAGGATCTCCTGTCCTTGACTGTTCAGGTTAGCACAGCACTGCTTCAGGGTATTTTAATCAGGAGGGTGAATAGAGGTGTCACAAAATCAGGATGCCTTTCTGAAACTTGCACACACCTGTAACAGTAGTGCCTCTCTATGGGACCTGTCTTCATCAGTTTGAAGCAGATGATGAACTGTTACTCTTGTGTGAAGTATTGCTCCTTTCAGGAATGTGCAAGCAATTTGTAAGATAATTCTAACATGAAGTAATATTGGACTGTGTTTCAAGAAGCATTATTTCTCTCACTGTAAAGAAGTCACTGTGCAATGTTCTCTTGTTCCAGTTTGATAATGGCTGTATGGCTGAGAATTCCTTTTTTCTATGTTTCGGTGTTGATATACTGAAAGAGCAGTAACTTGGCAGAAGCTACAGTCATATTCTGTTACATCTGCTCTGTAGGCAAGTCAAGACCATTCTTTACAGTAGGACCCCTAATAAAGGCTGGCAGCTGTTAAATGTGTGGGTATCCTGAGGTTGATGTTGCAACCCTCTCTGTCTGCTGCAGTGGAGGAAGTGTTGAATTTTCTTACAATGGTTGGTAACCTTTCCCTGCTCTAGTACTCAAAGGTACTTCAGCTGAAGCAGGGCATTTTTGGCTCAAAATATACCTAGGCTTTCTATGACTAGCAATCAGACCTTTTAATTTAATTTTTTAAATTTATTAATAATATTAAAAAAAAAACAAACCAGCCCTGCTTGTCTCTCTGCCCTTACAAAATAGTTATTTTTTGTTTATCCCTTCTTCCCCTTTGTTCCTCATGGCTCACATTTCTCTTCCCCTTACACTGGTGAATTAGTACATTCCTTCTTGGTTAAAGTTTTGTCTTCATAATGCTTTAATATTGCTGTACTTCATTTTGTGAAGTGTCAACTGTGCATCACTGGCCTCGGTGGTATACTCTTATGTTCATACAAGCTTCTCCTATATATTATCTTGCTAGGTAGCTGTCTTCCTTCTGGCATCTTGCTGAGTTGGTGGGGTGTGCAGGGTCCACTCTCCTACAGCCTGCAGTGGTTTAGAACAGTATTAGGGCCAGTCACAGAATTACCTGCATGATGAGAGTTTACGACCAGATAGCAAAGTCCTGGAATCTTTCCCAAATAACTTCACAAAGATACAGGTGAAGCTAGTTCAGAGATGGTATCTAATGTCCACAGCTGAGCATTAGGGAGAGACAATCATCAGTATTATTGGTGTACAGAGAGGCAAGCAGAGCTGTTAATGTACCATATGCCATGTTTTTATTTCTGCTTGAGCTTAGTGTGATATGCAGTGGATTTCATGTTTCATCCACAATGTGGTTCACTTCTTTGCATTCAGATTTACCAGCCAGACCAAGCCTCAAGGGGCAGGTAACCAAACCCACCACACACAACCAGTGGGGTTTCAACTTTCCTTTAATGACAAGACAATAGCCACACAATAGGAGCACAGTACAGAATAGCAGCAGTTCTGCATACTCAATACTAAAGAAGCATCTGTGCAGCTCAGTGGGCTTTGTTACAGTCATGTACATAAATTAGGGGCAGCTCCATTTATGCTCTTACACCAACTCTGATTTTCCAAATGGTTTAGATTGATGGTTATCTACACAAGGTTAATTGTCTTCCCAGAAAGGACATTTTGTTTTCTTTAGCTTGATACCTTGTATATACCAAGGCTCACACTTGGAGACATGCAAGCTGTGGAAAAGCTTTAGCTATCAGAATGGTACAGCTCATTTTCTCAAGATGCAGGTAAGAGTTACCATCTTTTGAAGGAGTATCACTACACTTTCTCTGGTGCAGTTCAAGATAGCTCTAATCTGGTGCATTATCATGTACAGTGTCTTTCTTTAGAACTCCTGTAGTTCCCAGAGCCCCTGCAAGCTTATGTTACATAGTAGTAAGATACACCAAAGTATCAGTACCTTCAAATTACTATCAGCACCTTCACAGGTATTAACTGCAGCAATGCTGCTTGTCGTAGCAGATGAATAAATCTGTCCAAGCTTTGTTCCCAGCTTACATTTATTTCTTCCACCTCAGTTCCACCACTCTTTCAAAATCGGTTCTTTCTTCTGTCTTTCTGCTGAACACTAGAAGTACTCTGTTGTTGTAGCCTTGTCAGGAGAAATGAGGTAAAATAATGTGTTGTGATGAGAAAAAAGTGTTCTGGAAAGACAGTAAGTTTATTCATATAGCCACCATCTGTTCTGCATTTCTGGAACTGAGTATAATTATGCAGTGAAAAAAGGATCCTTAAAACTGGCTGCTTTAAATAGGTTCATTCTCATTTTCAGATGGCTTTTGTCTTTCTTTTTTCTACTAAGTTCTTCAAGAAGAATTCACCTAATTAAAAGGAAAAAATAAACACCAAAATGATTTGTAGGTATTTCAATAAAAGAAGGCAAAAGAACACATTCTTATTTAACATGAGTGTTCTATTCTACAATATAATTGTTTTTGCCACTTATTTTATAGGAATTCAGTTCTATATAAGAGCACTTCCAATACACACAGCAGGGATCTAAAAAAACCCTCAAAGCTACAACCCAATAAACAACCCCTCCACTCCCAAAATCCTGATTTTCCTCCTGTCCAGTTTTGTAAAATAGCTCTGTTGCTTTGTGCATTGCAACAGGAAGAAGTGAATTGATTTAATTAAAATTTAATTCCTGTTTCATAAAGTATCAGCAAGTTATAGTGAAACCTGCTATAAATCATGTTTGAGCTTGCATTAGAAGACTGAGCAGCAAAGTACCCCAAATGAGTCTTCTCTGCTCTTTCCTTAGGACAAAGCAGGATGTTGTACCTACACAACAGTTCCATTAATATCAGCTGCTACTTAATACCCAGTGCACTGTCAGAAAAAGCACTGCCATAAGCATCTCTAATTATTTTTAAAGCACTATAAATAAATTCTGCCTAAAGCAACAAAACTGCATCACAAACAACCAAGGACCTTGTTGAACTCAGAGGCATCCAAGAGGCAGAATGTGAAGGAAAACTTGCAAATTTGTTACCCTTTATCCTGCCTCACATAGTAAGTATAATGCAGAATAGGTTTGACAAAAAAATTAGGTTAAGCAGCACTGCAATTGTACCAATACTAATTACTGTCATACTGATGCATTTAGTATAGATGACTATAGGAGATAATGTAAATAATTTTTTTAAAAGGCTGACTATATGAGGTGTCCTTGAGCTAAGGTGAGCTTTGTACATTACTTCACTGCGTTAGTTTTGTACAACAAAATGTTATATGCTAAATAATCCAATGCTTTCAGTAATTTACCTGCTTTATAGGAAGAACGCACTAAAGGCCCACTAGCAGTGTAATGGAATCCAAGATCATTTCCTACTTTTTCCCAGTACTTAAACTTCTCAGGAGTTATGTACTCTTCAACCTGGGGGAAAAGAATTAATTTTGCTCATGTATTAATGCAAAGGAAATGGCTATAGCTAGCATGCAGTGAAATGAAACACAGTTATATTGCAAGTTCAAAATTTTTCACTCCAAAGCTTTCATCAGTGAAGTCATGAACTGCATTTTTGCTCTGCTTTCTACCAAACAAATGTGTTTGATTTGCTTTTCATATTTAGCTGAAAAGTTCAGACTTTAACTTCTAGCTGTTGCTTTATCATTTTCTTCACTCTGTTTTTGAATGGTCTTTTCAAGCAAGTCTTTTTTTTCTGTTCAAGTTAGTGAAAAACCACGGTAGTCCTACAAATCTCTTCACTAACAGTTGTTTCAGTGAAACACAGGAACAGAACAGAATGCAAATTCTGGACAGATCCCAGCAGAAAATGGTAAATTTCCCAGCTGAAGTGGCACCATTAAGGGAGAGCCTATAAGACAGTGAAGGGGCGATGGCTTGAGCAATTATGTTTGAGACATACACTGAAGCTCTTGTTTGCCAGAATCACGCCTCAGCTCCAGCTGTCTCCCTATCTAACAGTAGAGACTAGCACTGAAAAGTCTGCAGAAGATGGAAGGGCTTAGATGGCTGAGGTCATTTTTAGTGAAGAGTCCATAACAGATAATCATTGTCAGGCTAAACAAGGAAGGAAATTTTTCCCAACATCTGCAGATAGAGTAAGGAAGACCATAACTCTGGCTGTAAGTTAAAGGCACTTTTACCTTTAGGTGACGTTTTGTTGGTTGCATATACTGTCCTAGGGTCAAACAATCTACATCTGCTTCCCGCAATACTGTAAAAACAAAATTCCTTGTTAGTGGCAGAAGGATCACAAGGGATTGTCAGCTACTAGAAAACATCCTCTGACCAAAGTCTGACCAAGGGTCACTCAAGGGGCTACATCCTGCTGGCGGTGAAGGGAACTTGCAGCCTCCATGCGCAGTCACCACACACCTCGCACGAGTACACACTGCTGCTGCACCTGAGCTATCGAGCTTAAAGCTACAGAGAATCCCTGGTGCTGCACTCACTGCAGTCATGTCTCACTGCAGAGATGACATCCCCTTCTCTCTTGCTGCTTTCCACAGTGTCTTCAGGTCAAAGCCTTCATTTGATAAAAGATGGGTACATGCACACACATGAGGCACTTCACTGTTTCAACAGACTTCACGCTGAGAAGATGTGAACAGTTCTTTTACCATAAATCAGGTGAAATGGCCAGTTTTACACACTAGGGTGTATGTTCATTTTCATGCCTCCAGAATCTCATAAACACTGTCTTTACAATTTGAGTATATACTAGAATCAATAAATGGCAAAGGAGTTGAGGTGATCTGTTCACAGAGGGAAACCCCTGCACTTCAAGTTCAGCTGGCCTGAAGAATTATGTTCACTGCAGGAGAAGGGTGTTCTGAACAAAGGGATGGCTGAAGAATCAGAGTTTGCATGAGCATCCCCATATATTTTCTAGCTACTTGCCCCACATCAAATAGGAAGAAAAGACAGTGTTTTGACTACAGCATTGCACTCACTGTTAACCTGGAATCTCTAGACTGATACAGTTCTGTAAAGAAACCAACTCTTTAACTTTTACCCAGAGGATGGAAGGGGAACAAAACTACAGTAACTGAATGAATGTGGTGGGTCACAGTTTGCTTCTGTATATGTGCAGCAAAGTGCCCAGACTGCAAATAGCATCGTATCTGAAACTTCATATCCTTGTGGCTAGGAAATTCTAGTAAGGAGGAATGGGAAAAAATCAGGAATTTTAATTTTTTTGGTCCAGTTGCAGAAATACTAGACTACATAGCTGCATTCTAAATGTGTCTCTGCACGAAATGAAGTACCAGGTAAATATTTTTTCAGGATACAGGAGAAATGCCATAGGATTTATGAACTACTTCTTCGAAGTGCAGTGTATTCACTTACCACTGTGAGTGGGTTTTTTCTCCTCTTAAAAATACATTTACAGGAAAACATAAGAACATGCTACAGCTCCGAGGATAACAACATTTTTGCATCTAAGGTAAACTGAAATAATTTAAGCGACCAGGTCTGCTGTTTCTAAAAAGGAATGCACAATGAGGCAACAACGTTGCAAGACTGTTATTTAAGTATTGCACAGATAACGTTAATTTAGTTTAAAAAAGTTCTAAGTTCCACTGAAATCAACATGAGATGGATTTACCTGTCAAATTGAATCTGTAAGCTATAGGAAGGCAAAATATTTCAGAAATCCAGTCTTTTTTAACCAAACGTTTCCTTTTCAATGGAACGTGGGAAACATTTCCTGCACCAGCAAACTGATTTGCATGTAGAGGCAAAGATGCTTACAATTGTTTTCCAACACAGTAAAATGCATACCTGTGAATTCTGGCATCTATTTCAACACCAACTTACATTTCATTGTGGAATATATTTGTTCATCCGTCTCGCCTAGCCCCAGCATAATGGAGGTTTTGGAAATGACGCCGGGCCGGACCTCTTTGGCATGTTTCAGCACACGGACGGACTGCTCAAAGTTGGCTCGGGGGTCGCGGACCTTCCTTCGCACATTACCAGCACAAGGGGTAAAAACACGTGGAAGGGCACACAGAAGTTAGAGACGCCAGGAAAGGCGAGTTCTGCCAGTGTCTGCGAAGTGGCAGCGCAGAGGTTCTTTGGCCGTGCACTCGGCCACCGGCGAGGGGACGGGCCTGGCCCAGGCACCGCGGCCGGGCTGAGGCGCCCCGGGAGGCGGCNTCCCGCAGCCCCCGCTCCGCACCCGGCTCCCGCAGCCCGGCCCCGCTCCGCATTCGGGCCCCCATCCCGCACACCCAGAGCCATCGCTCACCTCTGCAGTGCCGGCACCGTCTCCACGTTGTGGGCATACACATCCAGCCCCGACAAGGCGACTTTCTCCACTGCTTTAAGGTCCCCTCGGAAATCGGGAGTTAGGCATTCCACCAGGATTTTTGGATTCCTGAAAAGGCGAGACAAAAGGAATACACCTGTGGGATTTTGTGTCACTGTTGCTAAAAAACTCAAGACAGCAAAAAAAACCCCAAACCCCGTAACATGAACACACGACACTAATAAGCAAAGCAAAATTAGTTCAGGAAAATTCTAAACCAGCAGGTTTCTGCAAACAATTTATAAACTCGTGTTAAGTTAACCTGCAACAAAGACAAAAAAAATAATGTATAAACAGTGCACATGATTGTTCTAGAGACTGTTGGAATTGCTTTTATATTTATTACTTTGTTTTTGCTGTATTTCAGCTCACATCAGTAAAATCAGGAATTGAACACACAATGTTTTGTTAAAGATCATAGCTCCAAAATACAGAGGAGCTATAATTCTGCTACTGGAAGAAGAAGACTCTGAGTCTAGAATCTAGTCTTGGTATCCAGGAGCCTGATTTCAGCTCAGAAAGGCAGGTGGAGAAAACTGCAGAAATCCCTAAAGTCCCACGGTATACTGGATAAAGACTTAAATGAGGTTATACAAATGAATTCTGCAGGCAGACAAGTGTGCTGTCAAATGGCATACAGGGCACCGATGCAGGGTGAAGGCAGCACAGCCAGGGAAAGCAGGAAGGTACAATCATAGACTGGGAAATGGCCATTGAGGCAACATGAAAAGCAATTCGATCACTGCTGAATGCGAAACCAGACTCCTTCAGTCACGTGGTGACAGCGTTACCTAACTCTGCTGTGTTTGAGCCCCAAACTTCAGGAATGAACATACCTCAGAAGAATGTATTCATTTCCTGGTAAACCAGCTGTCGGCTCAAAGAAAGAATCCAGTGCTTAGCTTTAAATAAGCCTGGGATGAATTGGAAATGCAACTAAATTCAAAACAGTTTGGGGCCATTCTATGAAAAAGATGAAAGAAGGAAAAAAAAGGGGACACAGACAGGCTAGAGGCAGACTTTTGTATTTGCATGGCCCCTGGAATAACCCAGCTAAAGGAGCTTTGACCTACATGCAGTACCACATTGTGAAGTTTTAACAATAACAGCAATACATTAATGACACACCTTTCTTTCAGATGCGAGACTGTGTTTGCAAAGTGTTCTGCTCCACCATCAGGCATATCTAGAAACATTTCAATTATTCAGTTAATATTTCTGTTCAAGAAATGTATTCACTTATTAGCAAAGCCAAAAAACTCATCAGATTCAACCCCTGAATGCAAAATAATAAAGCAGTCAAGCCCCAGTCTTATCTCACCACTTATGCCAAGGGTTTACAAAAGTTATCCTACCAAGCCTCTGCACAAAGTCTGTGATTGTCTGGGGCCGAGTTCAGATTTACCTGTCTCTAGGTTCCCTGTCTCCCAGAGCACAGAATGGCTTTCCCTATTTAAAGTTCTGGTTCTGGTCTGAGGAACAGTTGTATAAAAATTGAAAAGTATGTATTAGAGCTCTTTTAAGCCTCTTTGTAGCCACTGCACTTTCCATCATACTGAACAGTTTTTACAATGGCTTTCCCCATCTATATGGTGTCACCACAAGGGAGCTACTGCAACCTTAGGAAAACACAACTTCCAGTTCTGTTACATACAATATATTCGAGGTTTAGTGTTTGGAAAGAAGTTCTGTAATGGTATTGTATACGAATATCTGTCTTTTTGCTATCCAAGTAACAGAACATGGTGTATATGCACGCATTTTGCTAAAAATTAGTTATAAAATATTTAGTATTGTGGTACTTATTGATGTTTATTAACAGGGTCATTTCTGTTGTATTTTACCAGATACAGAGAAACACTAAGCATATGTAAGAACTTTCCAAAGTTTCAGCACTGTTGTCTCCTTTCCAAGAGTCCTCCTGGGCAGCTGCACAGATAAATGTTGCTGGGGCCTGTGTGCAGCCCACGTAACACCCAGGGGAGCTCAGAGGGTGTGAGGAGAGCCCCGGTACGCACCGTCCCTGTCCACAGACGTCAGCACCACGTAATCCAAGCCCCAGGCCGCTATGGCCCTGGCTGTGTTGTAAGGCTCCTGCGGATCCGGCGGAGGGGGGTTTCTTGCAGTTTTTACTGAACAAAATCTGCAGCCTCTGGTGCACGTGTCACCCATCAGCTGGAACATGAAAGACATTCCTACCTTTACACAGTACATATTGCTCAGCTGGGAAACAGCTGCAGAAGCTACATCAGGTAAATCCCAACACTAAGCAAAAAAAACACCAGGACAGTGCTTTACTCTAAATTTATTGTAATAAACCCACTCCACTACAGTAGAGATCCAATAATAGAGTACAAACAGCTCAGACATTAACAGAACACTTAAGAAATGGTTAATGACTTACCATAATAGTAGCTGTCGCTGTGGCATATTCTCCCCCTCCCCAGCATTCTCCAATGTTGGGACAACGAGCTTCTTCACATACCTGAAGATGAAAGGCTGTACTCTACCTGGATTTTTCCATATTATTTTTGAAAATAATTACTGTATTATTGATTGATTTTAATAGTAGCCTACAAACAATTCCTTCTGTGATAAATGAGGTTATCAGTTCCCTGCTGTTTTGTAACAAGTCAGTAGAACACACTTGCTATAAAAGAAGACGATTGCTTCCTGACATCCATTACCATTCTTTTTCTCTACTTCACAACTGCAAAAACTCCTCAACCAGGTAACTGTCTTATCAATTAGCACAGACTATCATTAACATTTTAATTTAAGAATTGATAAAATGTTCACAAACTTTGTGATTCATTAAAGCATGAATTTAGTCTGAAAAAAAAAATGAAAACGGCCCCTCCATGCACTCCGACCACTTTTTACTACCTGGAAAGTACAATTAATGAAATTTGTACAGTTTATTTTCATGCAAATCAAGTATGTAACTCTGATATTGTGTGTGTTTCCTTTAAAAATGGTTGCACATAGCATCTGCTTATCTCTGGTGATGGAAGTAGTAAACCCTAGTATTTAAAATCACAGTAGGAAAAACACTAAATCTGTTGGATTTACCCTTATTCTTTAGGGGTAAAATTCACTGCTGGCAAAAAGGATCAGCACTGGGCTTGCTTTCAGCACTGAAGATCATACAAGACATGATTTTTACCTGTCCTCCACAGAGAAAAAATGTAAAATCTGCCTTATTTCTGTACGAACACTTGGTTGGTGCCAGACTTACCGTATGAAGATTTAAACTTCTCAAGGTATTCTTTAGTTTATTGTAGTTCTTTCCCATGGGAATCTTTGTTTTCAGCCATGGAGGAAGATGCAGCCTGAATAGCACCAAGCAAACATGAAGATTAATAAAACTACTTACATGGTTAATTTCATTAATTTCATAGATTTAATTTGTTACAGATCCCAACAAGGAAAGATCCCATGAAAACTGATGCAACTCAGCAATTAATGTTAACATCATTCATGGCCAGACCAGACTTCTCCTCCCTGTTCATCATCATTCCAACACTTAAGCATAGGAATTGCTGTCATTGAAATGTTTAAAACTGTTCACTATTCCAGTGGGATTGAACAGTGCCACACTGGAGACTGCAACAATTAATAACAACAATTAATAACAGTGGATGTTGCAGCTATCACAAAGTCTGATCAAATTTATAACTGGAAATATGGGGGTTTAAACATTTTTTTAACTTAAGTCTTCATTTTTTGTTTTCTCTACCCGTAGTACTTTTTCAATACAGTCACCTACTGATGTATATTTGTAATTTAATTACTGGCACTCGAGAAAATACCACCATGTCTCCACATTTTGTTATGGATTTGAAGTTAATTTTTCCTTTCTTGAAAAATCATTACATTTGCAACACAGTAGGGCAGAATTTAATAAAGATACATGGTATATGTTTTGTAGTTATTACTGAACATGCAAGATCGTGCAGAGAAGCAACTGAAGTTGATAAAGTCACAATTACCTTTCTCCTTTCTCACGCTTTAAGTTGCCTTTATACTCAGCCCACGTGCTCTTGTCTGACAGATCTCCAGAGACAAAGTCCTGTAAGTCTGGTCCGTTTTGCAGGAACTCTTTTTTTTCCTCTGGCAAAGAACCTGATGTTCCATGCTGGTTACACACATGGCTCCCTGACACCTAAAACAAGGAAAATTGTAATTTATTTTGTAACAAACAAGCTGGCATCATATACTAAACAATTTGCCCTTCTGCTGATTAATGTATGCTTTGTGTAAGCATCTTCCCAATGGCCTTTAAGCTAAATGGATAATTCTCTTTTTATTTTAAGCCTCATGAAACAGACTTATCCATCATAACACTAAGTTATACGGTGCAACATAAAATCCCCCTGTACCTGGCACTGGTGAGGCCACACCTCAAATCCTGTGTCCAGTTCTGGGCCCCTCAGTACATGGCCATTGAGGTGCTGGAGCATGTCCAGAGAAGGGCAATGGAGCTGGGGGAGGGTCTGGAGCACCAGGCTTTTGAGAAGCAGCTGAGGGAGCTGGGGTTGTTCGGCCTGGAGAAAAGGAGGCTCAGAGGAGACCTGACTGGTCTGTACATTGCCTGAGAGGAGGGTGTAGCCAGGTGGGGATGGGCTTCTCCCAGGTAACAAGCGACAGGATGCGCGGAAACAGTCTTAAACTGCACCAGGGGAGGCTTAGTGTGGACATCAGAAGGAATTTCTTCCCAGAAAGAGTGATCAGACATTGGAATGGGCTTCCCAGAGAGGTGGACGAGTCCCCGTTCCCGGAGGGGTTTAAGGGAAGGCTGATGTGGCACTCAGTGCCACGGTCTGGCTGACCGGGTGGTGTTCGGCCACAGCTTGGGCTCGATGATCTCAGAGGCC